>CAJNIZ010028857.1:10932-21972 GCA_905231905.1 Symbiodinium pilosum | reverse complement strand
AGCAGGGAAGAGAGAGAGGCGAGGAGAGAGGAGAGAGGAGAGAAAAGAGAGGAGAGAGGAGAGGAGAGAAGAGAGAGGAGAGAGGAGAGCAGCGAAGAGAGAGAAGAGAAGAGAAGAGAAGAGAAGAGAAAAGAGGAGAGGAGAGGAGAGGAGAGGAGAGAGAGGAGAGAGGAGAGAGGAGGAGAGAGGAGAGAGGAGGAGAAAGAGGAGAAAGGGATGACCCAGGATCTAAGTCTCTGAAGTGGTTTCGCTCGTGGGGTGTCATTATCATTGCATGTACGTGTCACGTGTCTGCATTCGGGTTCGTGGCTCCTATCTGGTTTTATATAGGCCCTACACCCTAAACCCTGAACCCTAAGCCATTATATTATAGCTCATAAAAAGGTAGCGGTTGGCAGCCTTTGGTTTGACAGATGCTCTCAACCTATTGGAGCTTAAAGGGGAGAAGGGGGAGTGAACATAGGTGGTTTAGACACGCGCATCGCACAGCAGCGCAGGCACGGCAATGACTGTCCTGTCCTGAAACCACTCACGCATAAGCATGAGGGCTGAAACAAAGCCAACCACATTGAGCTAGCTGATAAGGTGAAACAGATCACGGTATAAGGGACTGAAAAGGGCATTGGAAGAGCACTCGCTCTTGACATTGTGGTTTGCCAGACAAGAAAAGCTAAATGTACAAGCGTTGATTTGGAAAGTAGCAACTACGGCGCATGGCCACCCGAAGCAACTCAAGCACAAGCTACACAGCGCAGTGCTTCAACGTAGCCGGCTGCAAAAGCACACCTGCAAAATCATTACAATGCATAACAGTCCGTAGACTGTACACCTGACATCGTGCTTCACTCGACTTCAACAGTGGACCGCTGGCTAAAACGAAAGAACAGGAGCGATGCTTATCAGCAGCAATCAAAACAGACACCTCGTCATCCAGCATGCCCACGCAGCAGTCAGAGATATGGGCCCTTCATGAAGGAGCAAAGCATCAACCACAAATGCGCCCAAGTCCGGTTTTGCTCGTTTTCAGACCACACCGTTGTACGCCCACCTCAATGCCGACGTCCTGTTCCGGCGTTCATAGCCTGATCCGTTGCTGCAAACCTAGCCGCCAAAGCAGAGAGCCAATTGGATGCTGGTGATATACAATAGGCATCCAGCATGTCAAATTCGGAACTTCTCTAATTCAGGAATTCGATCCGTGCACAGAATTTCTCGCCATCATCACTGCGGCTCGCTAGAGCCGGACAGAGGTCTTACAATGCAAGCTGTTTGCAATCCTCGGGCCAAAGCTTGAGCCAAACTGGCTTGTAGCCATTTTAGGGTTTAGGGTGTAGAGTTTAGGGTTTAGGGATTAGGGTGTAACGCTATACGGTTCATGGTTGAGGGCTTAAAGTGGGGGAGTATACAGATGCCATTACAGGCTATGGGGGTATGTATAGGGGTTATATAGGACTATTATGGAGATCGCCTCCCCCAATCTCCCTCAAGCACCAGTCAGTCAAAGTGGGTTGTGGGTTCTCTTTGCCCTAGCAACGCGAACACTGCCTGCGGTGATCCAATCTAGTGGGGCTTCGTCGACGCTGACAGATCTCTGAACCCTGAAGGCTGAACCCTAAACCTGAAGCCTAAACCCTATAACCTAAACCCTAAACCCCCAAACCATTGTAGAGAGGATGCCCTGGTTTTTAGCTATGAACATGCGCCTAGCTTTCACTACAATCCAAAAATTCAGAAAGCAGGTACGTATACCTGTTCAACAATGTGCAGAAAAGATGCTTTTGCTACGAAGGGCAGTAAGGACTGGACAGCCAGGAAAACTTGCGGTTGATATCCTCCTCAGGCATATCCTCTCCCTAGACCCAATTCCAGAATCCGAATTGAAGAACAATAGCCCACGTGTAAACATCCATTTGCTTTTCCATTATCCCTATATATCCCCTATATAACCCCCTAATATAACCCCAATGAAATATATAAGGGCGTTTACATGTCTTCATGGACTGCACATGGCCGAGTCCGAAAAGGGGTTTGAGGATTATGGTGGGGTTATAAGGGACATATTGGGGTTATATATTGGGTTGGGATAATGGAAAAGAAAATAGAAGCTACAGTTTAGGGTTTACCTGGTAGTGTGTCCCTACTCAGAGACCAACATCCAAAGGAAACTCTATTACAAATTAAACCCAACTTCCAAGCGGTATTAACGCGGAACCGACAAGTTACAGGTTTAAGAAACACGGACTACATCCAGAAGAGCTCAGGGGCCGGTATAGGCTGGCGTTGTCTTGGTTTTGCCCTGTCAGTCAGCTTCACGCAAGATCACACATGAGCGAAGTGTGAACAGACGGCTCGAATTAGGCTTAGTGTTCAGAGTTGGAAAGCCCCAGGCTGGGCCTAAAAAGGGCCCACAGGCTTTCAGGTTTGGTTTCGAGGCCTCAGAATGATGGAGTGTAGAAAGCCAGGTGTGATGGCCTCAACAAGAAACCTCGCCGTGATAGACACTTGAAAACTAAACCCTGCTGTCCAATCCTATTGATCCTGGCTGCCACTCTAAACCCCAAACAGCTGCGCATCACCTGAGATATAGTCCCCTAATAACCCCAATAGTAGTCCCCTATATAACCCCTTAGAGGAGTTGAGACTATAGCTCGTCTCAGAAAATCCCAAATCAGGTCTAGACTTCAGAAATGCCCATTATAAAATAGGAAAGATATAGACAAAACATGAGGCAGTACGAATGGCGCATTTACCCACTACGTTGAGGTAAAAGGATCTTAAGACAGGTCTTCCTGGTATTTGGGTGTACTGAACAGTCTGAGCGTGATTTTGGCACCCCGGGACTTGGGGGCCAAGAAGGCCAGGTAACATTCAGTCCGCAGGGGTCCGAGTACCTAATAATTTTGGGGTACTTGGGATTTTTGTAATAGTAACTGTAGTACAAGTTTTGCATAAGCATCTGTTTCTTGGGTACTTGGACCCTTGGGGAGTCGGCACCGCCACAGAAATCTATAGGAAGCCACAGCCACATACTAACATCCGAGGGCTCCAGAAGTTAGCTGCAGCTCAAGCCCAACCTGAAACAGGGCTTGGATTATGAGGAGCCATTTCGCTATACAGCACAGTATGCTAGATGGCCTTTGAGTCCAGACAAGTATTTGGGATGAGGCGTATTGCTGGGTTCTATCAGCGCTGAAACCTTAATACCTGGATCTATTATTCCTGAAATGCCGGAAGAATGGAGGAACGTAATAAGAAGCCTGCATGCAAAACCAATCGCAGAAGGAACGAGTAGAACATAGAGCGTCTCCTCATTCTGGGCTTGCGTGGGTGTTTCTGTAGGCATGCCCAAAGATATGGTGGTAGGGCACATCCCTTGGGGCCCTTTATAAGAAACGCTCACATTCCTTGCACTGGGACAGTCTGCGAACTCAGGCCTTTCGGCACCTTCTCCGCACCTCAGGCCCCGCTCATCCAAACTAGACTCCAACATTGGGTGGTTGTCAAAATTATGGTCCCTTTTTGGATCACTATTATAATACGGCACCTAAGATTTAGGGTACCCAACAAGGGGCCATAACTTTGACAACCGCCCATATACCATGCTCCTTCTTCCAAACAGGGAAGCATATCTTAGTTCAGGTCGGGTTTCAACACAAGTGAGGGCTGCAACTGGCCCTGTCAAAATGGTGTAGAATGGGAATACTAGAGATACAGTGGATACTGAACAATCTGCATGACCTTAAGTACCTTCTAATTACCTTGGACTGGAAACGACGTCATTGCAACATGCTAAGGCCATGCAGGAATGAATTTTTAGTATCCGCAGCATGTATTGTCTGCATGCACTGCACTTGGAGGGTCCGGGGGACGTAGCAGGTAAGTTAATAATTTATGGGGATAACTGGGGCTTTTTATTTGGCTCATAGGGGTTTTAAGTATACTTCCGAAATCCCGCGGAACCTCCAAGCAGACTAGATAAGGCCTTTAGGTGATCTTGAATCGTAGGGCAAGCGCAGAACAGAGAATCTAGCAATCTAGACAGCAACAAGTGCATTTGCCTGATCTGGATTTGGGGCCGAGGGTTCAGGAACGGGTTCCAAGTACTCTGAAGACACCCCCGGTTGCATAAGATTTTCTTCTTCATCCATGGCCCCTTCCAACAGCACAGCTCAAACATGGCACAAAATCCTGACCCAATATATCCCTACACCAAGCTGCATGTCCCTACATATCTCTATAACATCGTTATACTATGGTATACTTAGGGTCATGTAGGATTTGGTCTAACCTTTGTCAAGGAACATACCACAAACCAGGCTAAGGATGCTAGAGTCAGTATATTTTCCTTAGGTGCAGCAACTACGGCTCTTCGGGCTCCAATTGTGGCATGCAATCTGGGCTTAACCCAAAGGATCTATGTACCCAATAATTAGGGTACTTGGGTTTTGGGTAATAAAATTCATAGTATTCGTTTCGGGGCAATATATGGTTCTTACGTGCTTGGACACTTAGGGTAAGGTTTAGGGAGGAACCCCTGAACATAGTTGATTTGCACAAATAGGGCGTCCCAATAAAGACCCCAAAGTACTAGAATCCTTGTTCTAGGCAGGGACTTTCCAAATGGGCCCTCAAGTTTTTGGAATCCCCAAAAATTCCACCGGCAGAAGCACATCAAACCTCGAAGAGTAACAACTTGAAACATGATAAGGCGGCTAAGATTTGGCTTCGACTCCTAAACCCTGCGCCCTAAGTCATACATTGTAGTTTCTATTAATTTTCCATTATCCTCATATAATGCCTATGTTGCTCAGGGTTGGGGCTACTTCATCCCAAACAGTTGCAAAAGACATTCTGCTGCCACGGACATGAAACCTCCCAGTCCTGCAGAAATATGGGGGGTTTTCCAAAAAATCGCGTTACCTTTTTGGGGTCCCTATAATAAGGACTATAGTATTTTAGGGTCTAAATTGGGGTCCCACTTTTTCGGAAATTGCCATATCTAAAGCAGGGCGAATGTTCATGACTAGTGGAAGAATGCCTTTCACGCTTTCTTCGGCACATGTCGGCTGTCTCAGGACCCTTCCCCAAAAAACAGAATGAAAACCCAGTTTTTGATAAATCTTCTCATGCCAAGCCTGATTATAAACCTTTATGGAACACGTCAAGCTTTTCAAATCATACAATTGGAAGGCACATGCCCCAACGTAAAGACACCCTGGTGCGCTGTAGGCCCATGAGGGGGCCACCAACAAGCAGGGCATTGTGTGCTTTATACAATGCATTCTCACAGTCAGGGCCCTAAACTGAGGAGATTCAGCAGAAGACCCGCAATCACCAGTCACTGAGCTGTTGGTCGTGCAGGTCCCAGCCACGATGAAAAAGCCCAAGATGAGGATAAGGATGCTGGCAAGGCTACCGCCTACCTAGGCATCAGGCTGGTGGACTTCAGATTTGGTATGCTGTTACCCTGCACCCTCAAGATCTACCCTGAAGCATACTGCAAGTCTGGAACAAAAACTAAGCTTCATGGAAGTCTGTCCTCTGCGCCCTGGCCTCGACTCTTAGCCTGGCAAAACCATTCGCCAACTTTCCAGAACATGCGTCCAATGGCCCCAACCCACGTATCTAGATGCCTGCGAGTCAGCGACGAGGTTGCCTAATGGCCAAGCTCTGAAAGATTTCCCTTGCATAAGCCGAGACCCGAGAGACCCGAAACCAGAACCCCCTGTTTGCAGCCTTTCAGCCACGATCTCATTTCACCCCAAAGTGGTTGCACGGAAGTGGTGTGATTGAACGCTTTTTCTTCGCAAAAGAGAGCTCAAAAGGAAAGCACGTAGCCGGGAGAGAACTACTTGTACACAATACTGCTGCTTTGAACGACAGCAGCACATGGGATATATACTCTCTTCCCACTTAGAGACCGTTCAACGATTCGGACAAGCAACACCTTGCAACTGTGAACGTTAACCATAACTCACAAAGGGCTCCCGACGTGAGAAACACTCGACATAAAAGAGCATTTACAGCGTGTGCAGTAAAACATGCCCGACAGGAAACAAGAGTCCTGCTACAACAGCTGGTTAGAATTCCCCGTGCGTCTTTCTGCCAACGAGCCCATGCCGACAGGATGCTTCAGATTTCCCAGATGCGGGTTCATGTACGTACACATAGAGAAAGGGAGAGGGAGAGGGAGAGGGAGAGGGAGAGGGAGAGAGGGAGAGTTAGAGAGGCAGAGGGAGAGGGAGAGAGGTAGAGGGAGAGGGAGGGGCTCAGTGCCCAGAAAAGGATACTTTACAAGCCTCAGTGGATTTGACAGAATCCTTGCCAGCCCGAGCTGCCGCCACAGCAATCACCTCGCCCTCGTCCGCCGCCACCCTGCGTGCACATCTGGGATGTCTTAGCCCTCTGGTGGCTTAGTCTCTACTCCCGTCAAGGGCTTTGTGGCACTTCAAGGCGCAGAATTTGCGATCGAACTCCTTGATGAGCACTTAATTCCCATCAATTGCAAAAGCCAATTGGCGAGTGCTTCTGGGTTCTTATGAATCAGGTTTTTAAACAGAAGAGGCCAACATGATCTGATACCATCAATGTGATCTAGACCAAGGCTCCCCCAAACACTACCCCGCCCTAACCTGCGCCCTACCCGAACCCTTAAAACCCTACAAGTGCTACAATCAATACTTTCCTACATAATTGAATGGGCATGGGTTCCTCATAAGTCGTATTTATGGACTATACTAATCTACAAGGGGGGCATCCTGCGGAAACTTTGAGTTCTGGAAGCTCCAAATATGGCCCCGCGCCCCTCCTGACAATGGCACCCTCCAACCCCCTTAAGAACGAGTGATGATGGTATCCTATGCTACTGTCTTGGTCTTGGGAGAGAAAAACTACTACGCAGCTGGAGGGGCCTTATGATGGGGGCGAGGTGATTTGCACCCTTGACTGAAATTTGTGCCGCTGAGTCGATTCTGCTGAGCCGTTTTAACCCTAAACCCTGCTTTTTTTCGGGTAACGCTGCACCAAATCCTTAACCTCAGACCCCAAAACGCCTGACAATGCCTCAAACGATGTTGGTGGCCCTGCTCTGAAAGTCCACACACGGACGATGAGATACTTAGGGGGAAAGGACAATACACCGTGTGAATATATGGGTATATGTCAAAAATTGGAGGACATCCTGTACGTGTATAGGTAGTGCGCATGTAGCCCTAATTTTGCTGATGATGCTCGCGCGCACGCGAGCATCATCACAATTGGGGTCCAATTGTGGTCATTTCCGGTTAAATGGGGGAGAACAAGACCTTAAGCCTAAACCCTTAACCATCTTAGACCCTCAACCCTAACAAGACCTTCCAACCCTAAAAACAATCCCAAGCGGCAAGAGCACCAGTTTTCTTATACACTTCTCCCAATCAGGACCAGCAAGAGGGCTAGGGCGGTCCTTTTTTCACATGATGGCTGGGTGGGCCGGGGGGGGGGGGGCGGCGGCCAGGCCGGCANNGCCGGCACTTGCCGCCAGGCCCAAAATTACTATTACTTTTATTGCTTTCACTGTTACAATTACTATGATCTTTTACTTTGGTCAAAGCCAGCATAAGGACAGCAGGAATTCTGTCACTATTGCTTGATACGATTGCTAATTAATACTTTCACCATCGTTATAATGCTTACTAGCAGATATCAGGCTTCACTACAGCAACACTGTGAGCCATTACAGTTAATAAGAACTGCTGCCATTAAAGCTGCGAGATGCGTATTTCTACGTGATCCTGCTATCTGCCAGTACAATTTCTCTAACTTGACTATTAGCATTTGCAGAGCTACTGCTATTGCGTATGCTTCCGTCGCGAGCTATTAGTATATACCATAATCACGATTACGAGGACCTACTCATCCCTGCCAACTTTTTAATGGGAAGCTAAACGATCGGGGTTAGGAGGACAATTACGACGGTAATCAAGGATTTGCGGACTTTTAATCCATGTGTAACAACTTCTTAAACGACCTTGAACCGAAAGCAACTGAAAGAAGATACATCACGTCAGCTCTTATACCTTGACCCCACCAGGAGCTGAACTTGTAAAGGGTGCCTGACATCCAGTCCTGCAGCGGAAACAAGGTACTAGAAACTCCGAACCCCTCAGCTAAAAGCCTCCAGAACCTGCATCCCAAACTCCCCAAAGCCCAGACCCTTTAGCCCCCTTAGAGTGACCTAAGTTCCTCCTTCCAAAGTATGTGAGGGCCCGGCGCCACCACACCGGCGGTGGTGTCGGCTTGCTGGGTACTGGCAGCCCTTGGCGAGGTTTCACCTAGAACCTCCAAGTACCCCTAGATATGGGTGTTTTCCAAGAGTACGGGTCCGTTTCTGAGGTCCCCATACTAGTACGCATTGTAAGATTTTGGAATCTATAATGGAGTTCCCCAAGTTTTGGAAATCGGCATGCGGCATATGGGTCATCCTACTAGTTGTTAGCGGGTATATAAGATCTCATCGAAGGTACTTGGAGGGTCTAGGTCTAGCATTAGACTCATTAGAGGCCTGGCTTCCTTTTTTCGCTTTTCGGAAAGGCTCAAGGGCGGCCTTCACGACACAATTGGAAGTTGGGCTTCGGCGGGCAGCATGGAGTAGTAAAGCAATGCCATCAAGGTTGAGAGTTTCAGGACTGGAGTACAGCGAGTGTTCGATTGCTGCTTCGAGAGAACACTTTCCTCTCCCAACACACCACATTTTCCTTGCCACAGACAGGAGCCCAAGCTACCAGGCTCAAGACCGACCATCATAAATGTCAACCCTCCTAAACCTTAAACTTTTAACCGCGAAGGTCATAAATTGCGAAGGTATAGCCATAAGGGTCAAATTGTCCAAAAAAAATCACTGTGTTCACACACACACACACCTATATAGGAACCAATTCGGGCCCTAATTACTTCTTATTGCAAGCCCGTGGACCCTTGTTCTCAGCACAGGTCCAGCTGACCTACAACCTTGACATCGTCGTGACCGAAATGACTTATGAACTAGTATTCTTTTTGGGGGGGGGGCGCACTGTGCTATAGCTAGCTGAGAACCATATCGATACCTTGAGGAATTCAGGCTTCTACATCACCGTATCCAGAGAAACCCAAACTCTGCCCGAGGGTTCAAATACAAACAACTAAAGTTTGGGGTTCTTGCAACCCCACCGACCTTCGCAGGGCACAGGCTAGGGTTTAGGTATAGGTTTTTAGGGTTGGAATACACACATGACACAAGATCAGGATCTGTTTGACGGGATAAGGCAGGATGCGCCGGCAAAACACACGCCTGGGGGTATGCTCTGGGTATTGGAGGGTATCGCACGAAAGCGTGTGAGGCCATGGCTTGGGTTGGAGGGGAGCCTGCAAAAAGCACATGCCCCAAATTCGCTCAACAGCCCTTACCCAAAGATATGTAGCACAAAACTATAAAACTATTGTATCCAACCTCCTCCCTCACCTTCCACCCCCTGCCACAGGCCTGTGCCAAGACAGAAAACTATGCGGGACCTCATGATCCGAAATTCTTAACTTTGGTCAGCTAGGAATGAAGGAAAGGATCCTTATAGTACTTTCTATATAACCCATTCTAGTAGTTTTCATTTTCTGTTCCATTCCTTCTAAGCCCTACACACTAAACCCTATAGTAGTTTCCATTTTCTCTTCCATCCTTCATTCCCGGCTAACCCAAGGCCAGAATTGTGTGTGAGCTTGTAAAAGTCGTTTGGGGGATCCTGGTGGCTCCGGAACTGTGGAGGCCTTAGAGCTCACCCTTAGACTGGCGAAGGTTACTATGTCACTCTACTACTATATGGCTTTATTGCTTTATTACTATACTACTACAGTACTTTGCTACTATATTACTATATTATCTATTATGAAATTTCAGAGCCCGAAATAGAGCCTGTCAAGCCTAAATTGTGTCAACTGTTGCATTTCAGGTGGCGGTGCCGGAGTGGTGGTAACAACCAACGTCGACAATGCCTCAAAGGAGCTTGCACTAGGTAGGCATAGTACGAAATGCTAGCTTTTATCTAGAAGAGTAATCATGAAATAATGCAGGGCTATCGGCTACTACCTGGTTATAACTTGGCTCCTGCCCCCACCCAATAACAGTCTCTAATAGGGGTCATATGAAGGATCTATGTAATTGTATGGTGATCATTATCAGCTGTTGTAATGAGTGGGGGCAGTACCCAAGATATGACTTGGCTTGTTCCCCACCTAGACAGCTTGCAGGACCCGGAGGCTCCGGAGAGCTTCTCACACTAGGACTGCGTTTTTTGTTGAAATTGGGGTGTAGATGGTTCGGGAGTAAGGTTACGGACATTTTCGGGGCATCTCGGATGCCTACTGATGATTTTGCTGTGAAAGTGCACCCAAAACTTCCTTCAGAACCTTCACTCTAGGCATGTGATCAGTAGAATCGAACACCCAATGCATGCAATCACCAATATTGCGAAGGAGCCTTACATACACTCACCAGAACCCCACAACAAACCTGGACCTCACATACCCCCCTAACCTGCTTTACCTCTGGTGAGCAAGGAATGAAGGAATGGATCTTTACTCTGTTTCCCTTCCATTAGTACAGGTGGTGACAATAGATCTTCGCGCTCGTCCAGAAAAGTCCGGACACTCCTTTTGCTTTTCAATAAAGCTCCGCGCCTGAAAATATCCCGAGTTTTTTTGATTTCCTTCTATACTTGCACTACGTACTGTTACTACGACCGGTAATACTTCGACCTACATACACATACCCCCCTGGTTCACTATCGCGACCCCCTCTTTCCGTAGACCAAAATAACAAAACCAGACTTTTGCGGTGAGTATTCATTCTCAGGTTAACATTGCTCCGTATGGAATTCATGTAGTTGCCATTATTCCTCCATTCCCTGCTAATAAGAGGTAACATTACCACATCAATCTTTTCCAGATAATATAGTTGTAGTAACTTAAGTTAAATATAAGTTACTTAAAGTGGACTTATCATAAGCTCATTTTAAGTAGAATAAGTAGTTT
>CAJNIZ010028857.1:0-10832 GCA_905231905.1 Symbiodinium pilosum | reverse complement strand
GCCCTGCCGCGCTGAGCATCCAGCCGTGCAACAGCTGATTTGAGCCAAAACGCAAAAACAGGTTCTGATTTGCAAGATTTCATACTTTTCTATATTTTTACACAATAACATGAAAAATCATGAAATAGAAAACCATGAAAAAACAGTAAATAAGTAGACCTTAAGTAATTTTTAAATAGAACCTAAGTAGCCCATAAGTTCTACCACTGAAAACCATAAGTAACTTATGTACACCCCCAAGTTACTTATAAGTACGCGGATACTTCGGGTGAACTTAGTACACATAACCAAGTTATAAGTGGTTAATCGGACTACAAGTTACACTTAAAGTTTACTACAAGCTACATATGTGGAAAGATTGATGTGGTACGTCATGAATTACGTACCTTCTCGCACCTACATGGACCCTCTGCGACCGAGCTTCCGGAGCGGGGATCCGCGACTCTTCGGGAAAACCTAGGAGATGCTCATAGCAATAGCCCATAGCCCATGTATCCATGTATTTTCGGGCGTAAACCTGAAACCCTCAACCCCTTTGGGAGTTGAGGTGCTGGTGGTATGAGGCATTCTCAGACCTGTAGTTGGGATCACTCGTGCAGAGTTTGAGAGGCTCTCATCTATATTTGGCTATCTCATGTGTACTTGCGAGTAGCACCCTTGACCCGAACCTGTAACCCTGTTAGAAAGATATTCAACTATACTTGCCAAGTGCTCTTGCGCAGGAGCGTGTGAAGTCTGGTAGAATATCATATGAGGGGCCAACCACGCTCTGAAAGCCATACTGCGTAACCTGAATTATGGATTGAATTCTCTTTTTGCGCAACGTCTACCAGAATCATGATGAACTAAGCTGCGACATCTTTCCATGAATCTAGTCTTCTACATTAGCTCCACGTGCTCTCTCTCTCTCTCTCTCTCTCAGGTTAGGAGCACCTCACCAGCAAACCCTGACCACTACGTACTCGTATTTCCTTTTACAAAAACTGTCTCTTGGTTCATAACATGTGGGATGCCGTCTTGGAACTGCAGGGTTCTAGAATGTTTGTACCCCCGTATGCGTTTTGCTTTAGTTCTCATGAATTCACACACCCACGCCTATATACATAAATATATGTATGTATATATATATTTATTTATTTACAGAACAGGACGCATTGCAGGCCCATTTTTAATCACCACGACGGCAAAGTATTTTAAGGTTTTCTTTTACAGAACGTTACCAGGTGGCGGAGTGTACGTATATATACATATTTATGTGTGTATGTATATGTATATATGTATCCATTTATACTTATGTGTATATATATATATATGCATATGTGTGTGTGTGTGTGCATGTCCGTGTTTCTAGGCACGGATGACTCAACTTTTGAAATGGCACGCCAGGGAAGTCAAAGCGGAGAGGTAAGCAAGCTGAGATCTTTCGCATTGATGCGGGGCGGGGCTTCTGAGGTAAAATCCACAACTTACATGAGAAGCGGAAACACATTTGGAAGATGCAACCTCAGCCAAAACAAGACTCGTCTGAGACTGCCTGCATACTGTAGCGCGTACTGCCACGTGTTCCAGAGCTACAAACCGTTCATACATGTTTCGAACCCTATATAATAAGCCTGAATCCTTCCAAGCCACCAAGATCTTGAGTCCAGTTGGCTTTTCAAAGTCGGTTCAGAATATAATAAGGTTTATTATAAGGTATATTATAATACATTATGGTATGTTACAATATTATAGTATACTAATGTGTATTGGGGGTAGCGTGTCCAAAAGGCCAGGAAGACCGAGCACTCCGAATAATCAAGCTCTCATTGCGGGCACAATGGCTGAGCGTGTCGACGAACACCGGCACACCCTCGGAGGCTTATACAGGTCGTGTGGGACCAGGATTTGGAACCAAACGACAAGATCCCCTGGAAATGAGAAGTAATAGTAATAATAGGAATGACAGTACAGAACAGTAGTAATATTTATAGGAATAACTAGAAATAACAGTAACAGTGTGTAATAATGTTCATAGTAATATTAATTAGGGGTGTTGTGGCTTAGGGCCCGAAGCCGCTGTCCCAACTGACGAATCGTATGCTTGCATCCTCGTCCTCCGAATGCTTCTTAAGCCTCGGTTCGAGGTTAGTAATACGCAAGAGAGAAGATTCCCGTAGCTGATTAGTGAATATCTGGTCCAGGGAACATATATCTGCAGACGCGGTTACAGTCCCCCTTAAGTAGATAGAATGTAGATTTGGGTATATTCTAATAAGATCTCCACCTACCCCATATTCTACCTACTTAAGGGCAACTAAACAACATTAGGACCAAAGCAGCTCGAAAAGGATGCCTGTCGGGCCCAATGCCTGGTTCCATGCTTGGCTGCAAGAAGGCAAAACTGGTTGCTGAACCCCCAAAAAAGCATTCTGTGATTCTTTCAGTGCTCCCAAAGAACGTGTCAAACCGCGGCCATACCAATCTGAACCCTGAACTCCCCCCAAACCTGAACTCCAAAAAATCCTAAATCTCTTCGCTAATTGAATCAACACCTTTCCCCGTGAACCCTACACAACGCCTAAAACGAAAACAAATAAAGCTTCAAAGGATTGAGCATTCTAAAAGCCTGTTTCTGCCCTATGTCACTGCGTACCATAGTTGTTATCGTTACCGTCGCATACTGCATAAAGGTGCTATAAGGTGCTACTTATCGTTTTTGATTGTTATCGCCACTTTGTTAATAAAACCTGAAGGCTCAACCCTTCTTTGGCCGGGGGCACATATACGTTCTGCAATGCGTCTGTCAACTTCCCAGGGTTGTAATGCATGTCCTGGAGGGTGTAGGGTCTTGAGCTTGTGTCTTCCCCAACACCCAGAATAAAGGCCCATATCCCCGCCAGTTGTTGTGGTGAAAAGGCCATTCATATAGGTTTGAAAGGGGTCTTGGTAGGTATTCGGGCATGGCGTTTCAAAGGAACTGCAAGCACCAAATATGAGGCTTACTAGAGGCTTATATCTTGGCTGTCTTTTGAAGTAGGCAGCTTCCAGTTTTTTGGTCTTTTTGAAGGCGTTGTATTGTGATGCTGGGGCCTAACTCGCAGAAACTATGTGTTGTTCCATATCTGCTCGTGAGGAATCTTTGTTAAACAAGATTCGTTCAGTGCAATTTCTGCGAGCCTTGAAGAACCAGAAGGCGCGCTTGTTCGGGTTGAATAATGTTGCTGGAACGTTGAGGAGGTGTTGCGGGTACGGTTTTCTACGGGTCGCCCGCAATTCGAAAACAGACTTTGTGGACCTAAAAACATTACCCTCCTTTTCGTTCGGACCCGGGGGTGACGTATGCTTAGCAGCTGGAACCTACAGGCTAACATCAAGATTGAATTCTCGGCCCTCAGCCTCAACAAGGCATGGCACTCACACCTCGATGCTCGGCTGCCATTCACCACTCACACGGTTGTTGCGCAAACGATGAGCATGTTAAGGACTAATGCACGTAACTAAACATGAAACAGACCTCGTATAGGTTCCTTGTAACATGAACCTGCCTATGTTCAGGAATTGGTCCACGGACATATGACTCTGGTGGGGCGGGTTGAGGGGTGTAGTGGGTGAGGGTTGACGGGCAGTCTTATAATGCTGACTTCGGACTAGTTTGGGGGTCCCCAATAAAGTAAAGCTTTCAGAAAATTATTCTGGACCCCCTACTCAATTTGGGGGCAATAATCAAGTAGAGTTTTCTGACGGGAAAAACCTGGTGAAGGTTTATGAGGCCAAAATGCTGCTGGTTTTAAAGCCAGGCCTTACATGAAAATGACAGGCTCAATTGCCTCTCGAGTCTGGAATGAAAATCAACCGATTTCTTATGAAACCGCGTATTTGAACAGGCTAGGCAATCAAATTTCAAACGGAGGTAGTCCAGCAGAGCCCCTGATCCTGCATAATATGAATGATTTGGGAGGGCTCAATGATGTGAAGGTTTTTTGGCTGGGTTAATGGTGAGGCCATTGTAATTTGTTTTTAGTTGGTTTCAAATCGATTTCTACTTGATTTCAAATAGATTTTCTATGATTTTGACTTGTGTAATTGCTCTCAAGAGGTTTTCCAGGCCAGGCCCTTTAACATGAAGGCCACGGGCTCTGCCCTTCCTGTTCTCTTGAAAAGTAAACTCAGCAAGTTCTTATGCATTCAATAGAAGTCGAAGGATCTACCGTGCTTTGTTGATTTAAAAAGAGCCATAAGATCCTCCCAGACCCTCAATCAGAGGCTCCCCTTTTAGTTTTGCGGGGGGAGGGGGCCCCCTGCACTAATCAGGCTCCAACATTATTCAGAGCGCAGAGAACCTGATCCGCAGCATTCTGTGCTGAGTTTCATGTTGCCTCTCAGTCAAACCTGATAATTCCGCTTGCGCAGCCCGCGGCAAGTACCTCACGCCACTGAGATGGAAGTTAACACCCTCAATCCGCAAAAATCCAAAGCACTCAACATCTGCAACTCCTCAGAGTGATGGCGGCATTTCATAATATTTGGCTTCTAGTACATACTTCGGCTCCCACAACACACCCCCACGATGATACAGTCATTGCTACGCGACCTTCTGGCAAACATGCAGTATTTTAATGTGCGCTGCGTGGGTAAGCCCCAACCTGCAACCAACGACTATGCAAAAAACTACGAACCGTAGGACCTCGAAAGCTTGAAGCCCACGAGTCCTCAACCCGAAGCCTTGAAGCCTCACGGCTCTAATCCTCACAACTCAACATCCTAACTCAGACCCCTGGAAGGATCTGAACATCAGAGCACCTATATATGCCCATCTAGACATTATATCCCTGAAAAGAAACCAAATTACCCTTGTCTAGCCCACCTATATTTCTCCATCGCGATTCTGGGGGGATCCGAAAGCTGATTTTCAGATCTCCTTGCCCTGAACCTCAAACTCCCTTGACCCCTAGTCCCTTAACGCCAAACCCTGCGCCTGGGAAACTCTAAACCCTAAACATCTTAAACTTTAAGGTCCCGTAGGATGCCCATCGCTGCTACGGGGAGGGCGGCGTCTGCAGCTGAGTCGGCAGCCTGGGGACAAGCTGCAGAGCTCAGGGTTTATGGCTAAGGGCTGGGATTTAGGCTTAGGTTTTGGGGGTTTAGGGTGTAGGGTTTATGTTTTAAAGTTTTTAGCGGGTTTGGGGTTTAGGGGTCAGGGGTACTATCTATCTGGAGAGTGAAAGGAAACTCTGGGAAATTGTGCATGGTACTTGTATTTTACGCCTGGCAAGGCGTGGAGAGCAGTACCAACCTTTGGGGAGTTCGAGGGTAGGTTACTGATGCGGTGAGCCGGTGTTATAATATGGCTTGCAGGCGTTGTAAGCTACAAGATATTACAAGTGTGCTTACGTACCAAGATTCGCTACTCCCCCCCGGACCCCTTGAGGAGACCTGGCAAGTCGGAACGTGGAAAAAGGATAGTGGTTGTGTGCTTCCACTTCTCTGGGTCTCTACGCACGAAACTTTGAAGCCCTCAACCCTCGAAGCATACACGCGTCTGCTGGATAAAAAAGACATTCAACTCCCAAATGACATGAACCTAGGCCAATTTTCTTGGCATGTGGGATGTCCTGGCAGAGACAAACCCCAAACCCTAAAGAAAAAGGGAAAAGGGCACTACTGGCGTAACTAGTTAAAGAAGTTGAAGCACAGGGGTCCAAGGCGCAGGGTTGAGGCCTAAGCGTTTAGTTCGAAGATTTCGAATCTACCAGTTACGGCTCCGGCAGGTCTACCGGCTAAGGATCTGAAACCCTAGTCCTACATGGTAGTTTCCTTTTTCGTTTACATCCTTCCTATAACCTCTATATTACCCTATGTAACCCTTGATTACCATCGTGCTTCAGGGTCCCAACATGCGCATGTGGTCTCTCGATGAAGTGGAAGCGTGTGCGCAGCAGGTACTTTGAGCCACGTGCCGTCCTGTGAAGATACTTCGGGGCGGAAGCACGTACTGTTTAAATTTTGGTAGTTGCCTACGTTTCAACTCTTGTTGCCGAACGCTGACTGCGCGATTCTTGGTTACTTAGCCCTGCCTCCCCCTAATCAAGCAGCAGCTGACATGGAAAGTTCACAGAGGCTTTTGTTATGACCGCACTGGCAGCTTGAGCATCATGCCAGTGCAACGGAGCAGCACGATTCTTAAGCAGCAGGCCCGGGTGTGGCTGAAAGGTTTCAAACTTAAGCTAATAACAAACCTGACAGCCATGACAAGAAATCGTGAGGACACTGCTTCTTGACCTCTCTAGATTCCGAAACCTTATTTACTCACTTGACACAACTCCATGACGATGCTTGGCCTAGGACTTCAGGCCAAACGGTAGGTTGAGTGTCAGATAGGGGATATTTCCTTACAAAAGACGTGAACCAAACATAGCTTCTGCGTGAGCGCCAAAAAAAATCAGCTCCAAGCACCAATCCCAATGGCTTCGGCCATCGCTAAGCTGACTACTCGCGGGTCTTCCCAAATAGAACTTGGTGCGATGCTATATAAGCTTGAACCGATGAAACCATCTGTCATGATCCATGCGCTCTCACATCGAGTCATGGGGGATTGTAGGCATTGTAGACGGCTGACCTACTTCACCCGTTCGGTCCTGCCTATGACGTTACAACTCAAGAACTCTGTCTACCAGGCACTGAAGCTTGCAAAGCTGAACAGAAAGGAAGCCCCTGAACGTGGTAGACATGCAGCAGAGGCACAACCAAGATGTAGATGAAATATGTCTCCAATTGAATTTGTTGCAGTCCTCGAGCGTTGCTCTCCTGGAAGCTTCGTAGTTACATCCCCCTAGGAATAGAAATCCCTCCAACGATGAATATCATCCAATCAAGCTCAATTATATGATAAGGAGAATGTCTACCATTAGGTTGGTGGGCCTCCTAAGGGAACGGGCTTACAGCAGTGGTTGAAGGGGGCCATTGATCCGGATGTCTTTTCGGTGTCTTGATAACCGGGTTCGTTTACATGGCTGGCTATACGCATTGGATGCGACTCTGCAAACAGCTTAGTGGGAAACTCCTTTTCAGAACAACCCTCCGCAGTTTGTAGAAACATTAGCTTCATAGTGCCAGAACTCTCCATGGTAGGTTTGGGAGGCAAATCCCATAAGTTGAGTTCGACACTTGCCTAAAGTTCCAGGTCATGTCGTGTCCCGAGTAGTGTGGGTAGCCTTAGTTGTGTGATTTTTCGGCGACGTTATTCCGCACGCCTGAATTGTGCGAAGTTGCGCGGCCAAAAAATAAACTGAGAGGAAGTGACTAGAATAAACAAAGCTAACTTGCTTTGAATAGCATGGCAGGCAGTAAGTATTTAGTTTAATGTCCTAATCCAAGCTGCCCTTTGTTACTTAGACTAGAACCCCTTGCCCAGAGCTTCCAGAACCTCAAACCTCCGGATTTTGAGGACCTCAAAACTCCGGATTTTAAGGTTCCAAGCCAAGTCCAAAACTATCGATGTTTTATGAGACCGCTTATTCGAGGAGGCCTATCCAGCTGCTGCCCAAAGCCTCAATAATATGAATGTTTTTTGGGGGCCTCAATTATCCGTCAAATCGGGGACCCTAAGAATAGGATGAAGCAAAAACCTTTAACTTTCAAAGCCTCAGCATTTAAGAGCCAAGCTTCCCCAATCCTGATCCTTCCTCTTGAATTTAATTGAAACCTAGGATCTGAGCCGATCCTGCTCTCTCCTATGAATTTAATGTAAACCTGTGGGGTCCGAGCCGATTCTGATCCATCGTGCTGAATTTAATCTAAACCTAGGATCCGAGCCGATCCTGACCTCTCCTATCGAATTTGATTTAAACCTAGGGTCTGAACCGATCCTGGATCCTGATCCATCCTATCCTATTCAATTTTAAATATTAATTAAAACCTAGGATCCAAACTCGTTTGGGGCGTACCCCCCCTTCCTTGACTAAGTAGGCTCCCATTTTCGCTTGGGGGGGCCCTCTACGGTAATCAGGCCACAACATTATTCACAACCGTAATGTGGAACCCGACATAATGTATGAATGTTAGATAGAGTTTCCCTGAATCCACGACTTGCAAGTCAGGGCAACAATTTGCCCGGACTCCACGGGTCATGTGACGAAGTTATGCTAACATACAGAAAACCGAAAATAACCAGATAGGCAAGCCCATAGACTAAGTGTATCGAGCCCCCAAGACAGACGTACCTTCTCAAATTCCAAAGCCATGCTGGAACAACTTTCGGTATAAGCCACTGTTTGCTTGAGGCTGCTTTAATTGGAGCAGTAGACGAGGAAAGTTCCCGGTAGGTAGCCATCGAATGGGTGCCCTTCCTCCCATGACGCTTGTAGGAGCATTCGATTCAGGGAGGTACCCACCTAAACGCTACCCACCTGGAAGGACGCCCTCTAAATCCTGCAGCCGGCTTCCATTAAGAGTTGCCCTAGGCCACGCCCCAAACTCAGCGCTTCTGGAGAGAAGGGCTACGCAGAATGATTGAGGGTTCATGGAGGTTCCTTTTGCTGATCATATTGGGGTAGTTTGATACAGTCCCAACTATAAGGAAACCAAATAAGAGGCTTAGCATTGAGTGCGGAATGGGGGCTCGGCGGCAGCTTTAACGTTTAAGACTGACGGTTGAGCTTGGATGATAAGGACTTTTGGGCAACCCTGATAGGGATTTGCTGAGTACCATGTGCATCTTATAGGGGTCTTGATTACCAAACCCCCTGAATGTATTGGAACCAAGCGCAACGTTTCAACACCTCCCTTCTGTAAAGTCACCCAAGACCATAAACCCTTCACCCTAAAAACTAGGACCCTTCAAAAAGATGCTCGCCTGAGCCCCAAGAACAAGATAGCGTCAAAAGGAGCCCAAGAGCCGCCACTTGCTCTCCCAAAGCACTCAAAACGCGGTCACCAAAGTAATACCCCTACATGATAGCAATAACAGTCATTTTGTATCATTAGGAGCAAAATTACAAGACTTTGATTAATTGAGGGCACTGGAACAAAAAAAGCCCGTGCGAGGTCCAAACCCTTTCCAATCCTTTCCAGTATTAAGTAGTCCAAGTTGTGGTTTCTTTTGGGGCCCCATCTAGGGACCCCCAAAGGGACAATGATTTAGACAACCTACCTCTTTACTGGTCCGCGCGTGATTATGAAGGTAATTCATGGAACCCCTCATCTAACTCTGTATGTATGTTTGTATGTATCTATCTGTGTATCTATGTGTGTATGTATGTATGTATGTATGCATGCATGCATGCATGCATGCATGTATGTATGTACGTATGTACTACTCCCGGCTTCCATGTTCTTTTCCATTGGATTCTCCATTGTTGAGGCTATTATCCTTAATTAAACCCCCATAGGTATGCGGAAGGCATGGGAAGGGTGCAGGGCGCTACCTCCGCCAGTCTGCGCAAGGTCGCGCCTGGCAAACGGTTGTAAGAGGATAATCTTGGCGTATATATCACATGATAGAGGCCGTATAGTAAGGGTAGGGGTACCACTTCTTGTGGCTTCACGATGAGTCAGTCTATAGATAATAACGTTCAAGATTCAGGGTATGAGGGCAGAGTGGGACAAACGATTTAAGGGTTAAGGAGAAAATGAGAGAAAGGGATTTAAGATAATAACGGACTAGTTCATGAGTGGCCTAGATGGCGACAAGACAAGGAGGGAGGACTTACAGGGAGAACATCAAGCTGAGGGTAGCCTGATACATGTGCTCCTACCTTCCTCATCGTCGACCTACAAATGGCAAATGTCCGTTGAATGCCTACGAGCAGTCTCCCCAAAGCCCTGTGTCTTCAACATGCATTCTTCAACATGCATTCCATGTGGCGCATGCACGTGCACACCTGCGACAATCTTGGCTGCAGGGCTTTGCTTACAGCAGCCTGGCCGGGGTTCTCACGCTCGTGTACACGTGCTTTTTCCTGGAAGGAAGGGTCAACAATGCGCGGTCTTCCATGGCCACGGCGCCCCATCAGCTGTCACCACCAGGCCCAGCGCGGGTGGAGGATCACAAAAAAAAACAAATAAGGATCAAAAAAAACAAAATCTGAGGATCAAGAAAAAACAAATAAGGATCAACAAAAAACTAAATCGTGGATTTCATAGTAAAACTGGTAGAACGGAGACAAGTCCGGGGATCAACAAAAAACAAAAAGTGACTCAAAACTAATGAAAACCTACGGGAATTTGGAGGATCAAAAAAATCAAAACCGGGATCAACAAAAACACAAAATCTGAGGATCAAAAGAAAAATAACGATCAACACAAAAACAAAACGCTGGTGAGAACTCGTGAAACTCTTGAAAAATAATGAAAAATCACCATAAACGTTTGAAAATTCATGAAAAATGTTGAGAAATAGTGAAAACATGACGAAACTGATGAAAAATGACGAAACTGATGAAAAATGACGAGAAATGATGAAAGATGATGAAAATTTACATAAAACGATGAAAAGTATCAAATTTGATGAAACAGGATGAAACATGGTGAAAAATGATGAGAGTGATGAAAAACGATGAAAAATGGTGAGAACATGATGAAGATGATGATGAAAGATGATGGAAGATGCTGAAAAATGGTGCAAAGTGATGAAAATAGTGGAAAAATCATGAAGCATGATCAACGATGGAAAACGATGAAAATGATGAACAATTGTGAAAAGTGGTGAAAAATGGTAAAAAAATGATGAAACATTGTGAAAATTGTGGAAAATGGTGAAAAGATGATGAACATGATGAAAAGGATGACAAAAGGTGCAAACTGGTGAAACATGATAACACATGACGAGAAATTATGATAAGTGATGGAAAATG
>CAJNIZ010028846.1:54093-75936 GCA_905231905.1 Symbiodinium pilosum | reverse complement strand
TCTCTATCCTTCTCCTTTACCAACCTTGGGGCTTCCTACGAGCCTCCTCAGAGCCTTTCTTCCCTATTCCTGTAGTCTAGCACATACTTGGTAGATTAGCATGAATGCTAAGGATACTAAGCTTCTTCAAAAAAAGCATCGTATTTGCAAAGGCAGTACACATAATTATAAAATCCCTGAGTTATATGTTTTTAGCGAACGCCACAAGCGTGGGCCCTATAGTCTCTATAGGATGAGGCTGAAAAGCTAATCCCCACAAATACACACCGCCAGGGTGTACCATATTGTTTTTTTTCCATTATCCCTAAGTAACCTCTATATATTCCCTATATCAACCCTATAAGCCCCCTAGATATACTAGGGACCCCATTAGTTTGGGCAGGGCAGTGGGAAGCGGCTGGTTGGCATCGAATCTCACGAGATGCTAGCGACATTATGGAGAACGTGATGGAGGCCTCAACAGCACGAATCTTAGAGAGAGTGTTCACCACCCATTCCCATATCTACTTCTGAGGAAGGAGATGGTAGGATACAAAAAGAATGGGCAGGGTATGGCTTCAAAGCTTTCGAAGGTCTCAAGGCCCTCCCAGGCATTCAAGCATCTAAATGTTCATGAATTTTTTGATGTTGAAGCACACCTCGCCTCAGTGCCTTCTATACTTGGCTCATACAGCTAAGGGCTCAGGCTCTCAACTTCAGCACAGAAGACCAGAAATCTTGAGATGAAACGATGCCCTTCTTTGGGGCTTCTCACAAGTATCGAAGATGGAGAGCCGTCAATCTAGAAGTCTGCGAATGTGCATAAAAGCAGCTCGCTACCGACCGTCTTGTTTTCTGGAATAGCGGTCCATAGCTTGCTCGACTTGTATCTAAGATAATCTCAAATCGAAGCAATGATTTTGCACGCTTCTCCGAGATGCTTCCGGCATTTCAGCCTACTGAATCTTGAACATCAATGAATCAGTGAGGGATACCTATCCTCTAGTTGTAGGATCCGATCTGCTATACAATACATCGACCTTTTGCTACAATTCTTGATGTGAGGCCCCATCTAGCCAGCAAGCATGAAAAGAAGACGGGGAGTCACTCCCTGAAATGAGGCAGTGCTTAGCATCACCAGCTTCAGTTGAAAGTTAAAAGCAACTGGAGGGCATGCGCAGACAGCATGCCATCTTGGAGAACCATTCATCGGGCTGACGCAGCCTCCAGCGACACCGAGCCACCTTGAGCACTGAAGGATGCTGGCAAGCGGTGTTTCCGACAAGGCCTTCGCACTTTCTGGTAGGCCCAGCATGAAAACAAATCATTAGCGAGGACAAAAGTCAGAAGGTCAACGCAACAATTGTAGCGAATAGCAGCGCAACAGGCACAGCGTCTTTCGGCGCAAACATGCACGATTCAAAAATCAGAGAAGCTCTGAAGCTTGACCGGGAAAATCCACTTGAACACCATAACGGGGCAGGGCTCCTTGCCACCTTTGTGTCAAGCTTTGGTCTGCACTGCAACGGTCATTGGAGCTGAGGGCATCTCCAAATCAGCGCAGCCGCAGCCAGGCTCAGCCCGGCAAATACCAACGCTCCTGACAGAATAAGTCTGACTTTGCAAGTCCCATCTGGAGCATGATGATGCAGGATACTTCTCAGAGAAGTCAAGCGCACCAGTTGCAAGTGGCGTCCTATTTGATTGGCCAAAGAGGCAGTGCTGCCAGCACTTGCATTAAGATTTCAGTTGCAAAATGTGGGGAAAGGGCTCACGGTTTAGGCTTCCCTCACCTTCCGTGATCTCTGCTGCTGCTGCCGCCGACGGACGTGTGCGAAAAAGTCGTTGGATAAAGTGATGTCTTTTCGTGATGGTTGCATTTTCTCTTGGTGCTGCTTGTTAGTATGTTGGTGTTGGCAGCGTTGGCTGACAAGCTGGGCAGGCATCTGCTTTGAAAAGCAGCGGGAGTTTTGGAGCGCTGTAGCCTCCCCCCACTTGCAAAATGTGGACGAAGAGAGTATGTAACGTCTTGAACGGTCGCCCGTACTGGCATAACATGGGCAAAGAGGAGAACATGTACATAACTTCTGCTCAGTTTTGGATTTACTAGACGTTGTGTTTGTCTTAGAAACTAGCTGGTGAGTGCAGGAGGAGGGCGCTGGAGGGCGCGCAGCTCCCCGCATCTGCAACTTTTCAAAACATGAACGAAGATGAACCCGTGTATTCTCTTCCCGTTTTGCACGGCTTCCAAGACATCGTGTCGGGAGTTAAGAGTCAATTTGTTCGATGTCGTACAAATGACATTTGGTACAACGTTTTTACCGAGAATATCAGGAAAATTGGCGCTACAAACAATCATAGGGCTGCACCAATACGGTGCTGCAGTAGCACGACTACAGGTTACAGGAGGTTGTCCTCACAACGCCTTTCTGAAGTTCTGATATGTTTACGAAACACAGGGTCTAGCATTTCCTTTGCAAAGGTCTCCGCGTTGGACTATTAACGATTCCTTTTATGTTGTATTGACGTTCTTGCCGTGCCCACCTTTTGCTTCTTTCGTTCAGTGATTTGCGTTGCAAGTCTGCTGCCGTTTTCTTTGCTTCATGGCGTGTTCCTTCGCAACTTCGTTCTTTGTGTAGCTGTTTGGCTGTTCACTTCTTGATCTCTTTCTTGTGGTCCCTGTTTATCTTATCCTTCGTTTATTTTGCTAATAACTGCTTTCTTTCTCAACGTGTTCGTACTGCATTGTATCTTAACCCGTTCTTTCTTCTTGCCTTCTTTGAGGGCATTGGGCCAGTGGCCAACAGGCCAACCGATGACCAGTGCGCTTGCGCAAGAACTCTACAACTGGAAAGATGAAGCTCCCTCCTGCTTGCAAATGCTCTCGAAGAACTATGCTGCTTAGGATCTAGATCCGAAGGACATGCCCCCCAGACCTATTCGCTGGCCACCTGTTCATGTCATTGCAACCAGGTCTGTCCCGAAAGTTCCGTCAAAGGTCACTAGCAGTAGCATTGCCACGCATCTCGCGCCTGCGACTGGATCTAAGACCGAGGTGAGCACAACGTGCCTTGGCTGAGTCAAAGGTACAACAACAGCGAAGCAAGTTCTCAAATCTGCCTCGTTCTTCCCAGCGCCATCACCACCCCACTGCTACATGGCTACGGGGGCTTCTGATCTCATAACAGTCACCCCATGATAATTACTCCGTTGCCGGCCCCCGAGGTCAGGGGCGTGCCAGTGCGCACGTTTGAAGTGAAGCCATTGCTGGGTGCCAAGCGGCATCAGGGTAGGGACCATTGTGAATGGAACACAGACCGCGAATACTGCAAAGGTCTTCAGCTCATCCGCCACACAACTCTTGCAAGGATACCGTGCTCGAGACGCAAGGAGCATGGCAAATCGGCAGACTGATGGAAAGATGGCCATCGCAAAGGTCAAGTTGATCCATCATTACCCATTGCATCGGGCTAGTGGTGAGGAGCACCCAAAGGTACGAAAAGGAGCTGTTTCCAAGCTGGTTCGAGAGAGCTGCAGAGACATCAGACTTAACAGAATCCTCAAAATCTTCCACCGAGCCAAACCATCGGCGGACCGGTGGACGCAGAGCTTGATGATCTCACGGTCGCAAACAAAGCTCCCTCCATTTTGAGATATGTGGCCTGTTTCACAGCAGTGCGATAAGGCAGAGTCCAAACTAAAGTCTCGGAGCTGCCCAAGTGTAGTGTCCAGGAATGCAAAGTAGCGGCGGAAGGATTTGAGGGCCAAGTGCGACCCGCTGAAACCAAGAAGGGCAAAAAAGCATATCCGGCCAAAAAATCATCGAAAGGGATGCATAGGAAACCGATTGACATGGCAAGCGAGCCGAGAAAGACAGCTAAGGAGCACGGTCCTAGGAGAGTAGGCCTGATGATCAGGTTCTTGCTGATCTCCGCCTTGCTGTGGGATTTCTGGAATGCCGCTAGCTTGAAGACGCACCAGAGACGCCTGGTCGTTTACGGGACTCACGCATGAGGCCAACAACCACCCAAAGACTAGTCTATGGCCTGAGCGGACTGCTCCTGGTTGCTACCTGCTAGAACTGCTGGAAATGACTGCCAAGATACCTGACCCAAGTTTCATCCCAGAAGACGTGGAGGGATGCGGACTTCTTCAGGAAGGCCCCCATGCTGAGGAGTGCTTGTGTCTTCAATATCACATCTTCCTGGTCGATGCACAAAATGTCAAGAAACACTGAAGTCTGCCGGCGCCGGGCAAAAAATGCCACAGCAGTCATTGCTGCTCCCATACAGACCGACCATGGTGCGAACATGTAAGCTTCAGCCCTTGTCCGCAGCATTGGAGCACGCTCATAGCTCGGTAGCATGCCCATCCCGAAGAGCACAGCCATCAGCACTGACACAAGATATCCAATTATCACTGCCATTGGTCCATTTTTGAGCACGCACCATCATAACTATTACCACAGGGGCTTCTTTTCTTATGTTAGCTGATTCCCGACACAACTAAAACGAAAATCAACATCTTTTGAACACGGTCTGAGGCACATGGTGCAAACCTTCCTCCAAACTGCTCCGTGCCAGGAGTGGGACCAAAACTCTTGTATCTTCCTAGGTCAGGCAGGGACCATGACTGAAGTTGCTGTTTCAACTGGAGTTCTTCAACTGCAGCGGGCTAATTAGTCAGCATTGCTTTCAAACTGACCCAATGATTGTCCAGCTTCCGTGTAGTGAATGCCTGTTGCCGCTTGTTCGGCACTGCTTCGCGCCAAAGGAAATAATTCAAGGCCTGATGACACGGCGTCGCTCTCAAGATGCCAGGCGCCGTCTCCTGCAAAGGATTATCCCAAGCATTCCAGCTCACGCTTCAGCCTCTTGAGTTTGCTGCCATGAGTAATTCTTCGAGTGCTGCGATTACATGTGTGAAGCCGACGAAGATGATGCCACTGCTGCGCTGTTGCTGATGAAGTTACACAACGGCTACCAGCGCAAGGTTCGTGCTACTTCTGTGCCTTCACGAGGACAGGCTTCTGAGGGTTGAATGTTAGACGGCGTACGCGCAGATCTTCCCCAAAATGGAGTTGCTGCGTTATGCAGTGTTGATTACATCAAAAACAACTCGTTGGGGCAACGTGTTTGGGCGATATTGGCAGTGCGACAGGTTGCTACCTGACTGACCGTGGTTGGGGGTTAGGTCCCGTAGGGGCTTGGAGATTTACCATCGACCTGGGGAGCGCTATCTGGAAGCAAAGGGCTCCCTTATGGCAAAACTGTCTAATTGTGCCTCAGAGTTGACTGTCGTTGGCCAGAAAAGGCCTCCGGCAGGTAAGGATCCTGGATGATGCAACCCAATCTCTGAAAAGTCCCTCAACGTCTTTTTTTGATCTGAACCCTAGACCCAATCCCAAATCAATTCACCTCCCCTGCCTCTGCCCCCACCACCCCCCGCCCCCCGCTACCGCCACTGCTGCCACCAACGCCGCACCGCCACCGCCACCGCCACTGCCACCACCATCACCAGCAAAGGCAGGACCAGCAGCACCACCTCGACTACTACTGTATTCGTGTTATCATCACGCCACGTAAGAATTCAAATTGCGAGATGTCTTGAATCTTTACTGGGTGTTGTCTCCTCGAAGCGGGAAATCTTGTCCACGAGAAACTGCGTGGCTGAGAGAGCCATGCCTCTCAGCTGCATCACTGCTGCATCTTAGCATCCTAATCAGGAGTTCACGAAGGGCCCCAGCAAAGGTCAAAACGGGACCCACACATAAAATGGCCCTACAAGCTAGTGAATGCTAGCTGGCGCCGGCTGGCTGCCAGATCGTGCTAGTTGGGGCTACTAGGCTCCAAGCGGCGCCGGTTGGCTCCGTAAATCTTCCTCTGAACCTGTGACCTGCTTAGTCTCCAATCCTCACGCAATCAATGAGGCAGACTGAACCGGACAACTCCTAGCTAGAAGCGTCCAATCCTCCAAGTCATGAGACCAAGGCTCTCACAAGCCTCACTGACAACAAAATAAGGATTGCATCTGTGCGCAGGTGTTGCCTATAGTCCAACATCATTTAGACCCCATCGGACGACAGTCAGCCAGAGACTGTCCATGCAAAAAACACTTTTTGCAGTGGCAACGGTCACAAGATGTCACAGATTTGTTGAGCGTGCCTGAGATCTGCATTGAGTTCCCTGGCGCCGACCCTTCTTCCACCGATGTCGTCTGAACAGTTCCGCGTTGGTGTATAACCAACAAATGTCATGGCTGCTTATAGGAGAAAGCGGACCTGACCCTTTCTACTACACTTTATAACGCCCGCTTCAATTTCATGTCCCATTTTCTATCCCATTTGATGCTGCATTATTGGGAAAACTCCCTGCAGAATCCCTATGGCTGGGGTTTAAAAAATTGTGCGGTCCTCGATTGGTTCCGGCTCACAGCACGGCAGCATGATCTCTACTCCTGACGGCAACCCGATCTCCACCCCGCGCGGTGATGCCATGGCAATGGAGTCGCAAGCTTGGAGAGGTCCGAGATTGTTCTGGCTGTATCTTGGGGCCCTGATTCATCTCTTGCATGATGAGAGATGCTATAAGATTCTCCTGAAAGGGTCGGCTCATTTTAAGATGCTAGTTGAAGCCTCTGATTACCGCACTTCTCTGCTCACAATCGAAACGGTGACTAGTGACCTCTTTCTGCTACGTTGCTCCCAGAACCAACACCTGCCAAAAACTATTGGCTTGCCTGGGAGAGGCAACCAATCAAATGGTTGCGTGCCTGCTGCTGACCTCTTCCCTTTGCCACTGCTGCCGTAGGTGCAGTGTTTCCTAGATCTCGCACCAGACCGATCTTGACAGACAAGTGGGTTGCGAACAGGAAATGCTGCTAAATAAAGTTAGGTGCGCTGACATGGTTTCCTGGTCGGGGAATTTTTGTTCAGAAGGCTTCTTCTATCACTGCTCTATGACCATGGGACGACAAGGCAACGTCAGGTTTGGAGATAACACATTCATGATGTGGTGACTGCACGCACTCAATGAAGGTCATGCTATGGTCTGGGAATGTCTGGGCATGGGTGCTCCAGTGCACGGATACTCTTAGAGATGAATTACGCTTCGCGAGGCATAATAGGCAAGCTCACCATCCACAGTGTGCCGGAGCGCAAGGGGCATATAGCTTCGCATGTCATGAGCATGTGATAAACTTGCTTATTGATTACCAAAAATTGTTGGCACTGCTATAGTCTAAACGCCTAGCATCCTCCTCAATAATCCCCAATAATACTCCCCTAGATTATCATCCCCTACACTGCCTTGAAGGAGTTTAGACTATAGCTCGAATGGTTTCTGAGCGTCTGACTGACCCACAAAAAGATACCATCTCTCTACCTGGAATGCTCACTGTGAAAGCCCCTGTAATCCCGCATATCAGCTCGCGGGAAGTAGTTGAGAACGACCTGATGTCCAACTGTTTGTACTCGCTTTCTGCATTCAGAGATGAAATTCGCACCGACCGCTTTGCGGCTGTGCGATTGCATGACAGGGTGACACCTTGCCACCCGATACCAAAGCCTGCGAAGCTTCACGCGCGTCTTCCTGGGCAAATTCTCAGAAGCTCATTCGCACTGCATCTTGGAATTTACTTTCAGAACAGACATTGTGGCAATTGAAGCCGAGGGGGCGGCGACTTTTCTTCATGCTTGCTCTCCTGGGCAAGGATTCTCGCCAAGCAGTGAAGAGCTTCGCATATGCAGCTCAAGAGGCGCCCAAGGTAGGTAATTTCTCCCTCTGAACAAAAACAAGTGGCATGGCTTCTTCTTGAGCTTTTTTGGCAGCTGCTGCTTTGGCCTGAAATCATTTGCTCGAGCTAATAGGTGGCCTTTAAGAGATTGTAAGAGTGATTGCCTTGTTTGCCCATTTTTGGGCAGCCTCTGCAGCTGCTTTCGCCTGATCGCATGGAGGTTCTCCCAGTGTCAGTTTGAGCGTGCGTTGCGTGCGTTCGCTCACTCCACACTCCACCAGACTTCACCACACTCCAGCCTTCGCTTCCTGTTTCAGCCGAGCTTCAAGGGCTGCATACCTCAAACGGTTTCAAACTGCTCCATGCAGGATAACTGATAATCCAGAAATTGCCAGCTGACTCCACTCCTTTTAGGTGCGACACTCCCATAGCGTAATGGGCGTTGGAATTGGATCGGAGGCCTGCATGTCTTACCATATCAGATCAGCCATGACATGATTCAAACATAGACTGCCAGGGCACACCGAGCGACCCAAAAAGCCATGTGCTAAGGTTGTGACACAGGCATGCCGCCATGCGAGCATAGGTGCCTGCAACGAAGCACTTTCAAGTGTTATCACCGGCAGGCTTCCCTGGTTGAAAACCATGTGCTGGTGGTCTTCTTGCTCTTGTGCATTGCGTCAGCTACGCTGCATCAGGATGAATGCGCAGCAAAGTTCGAAACCTCCAGAGTTGGCGGATCCAGCTGAATGGCTCTCTGACAGTCCTGCAATCAGTATTTCAGGGTAGCCATGTATGCCTGGTCTGCCGGGGTTTGAGTGTCGCTGCAAGCCTGAACTGCCTTATCATGCTTCTCCATCTTGGAGTAGGCCTGCCCACCTCCATCTTTCCACTGAGCTCTACCCGCAGAAGCGGACCCAATGCAACCAAAGGGCGGATGGAGAATGCAGCAGCACAATTGGAATCATACCTATAAGCACAGCTGGCGTGGAAACTTGTCAGCTGTGTACTGATAAGGAAAGCATTTGCGCACTTCAGTGCATTTGAAGCATCCGCAACAGCTCCTGCTTTCGAGAACATTCCAACCCGTATTGGCAAACAACCCAAACGTGCATGGAAACGGTGAGTCAGGCGAGTCAGCCGGCCTTTCAAATCCCCCGTCATCCGCTTGATCTGAGCCTGAGTGCACCTGCGGGTTGGCCCCACAAGCTTTCGGGCTTGCTGGCCTCTGATATCCAAGGCACATTGCTTTGACCAGCCGCTTGTCCAGCTTCAAAGCCTGCTTGCGTAAAGCAAACTGCGGTTGGCTTGATGGATGCCTGGCACACCGGCCTGTTCGCAGTCCTGCAGCCCGCCTCCAAACACTGCACATGCGGTGGGTGTAGCAGAGACTCGCGTCTTTCGGAGCTACCCGCACTGAGGTGAAGCCTTCCAGGTCTCGCTGCTTCAGGCGGATGTGGGCGCCTTTCTGCACCGAGCTGCGTGAAGGAAGCTTCTTGCTTGACAGGAACTCTGCTTGTGCTCTCAGATTCTGGCGGTGAGCGAATGCCATGAAGCTCTCCCTGCAGGTGGAATTCATGGCGCATCATCGCGCTATAACACAGACAACGAACACAGATTCACCTAAAGTGTCTCGACAAGCGGCGGCCATAATCGCACAACTTCGTCGAAATCTTGCCCTGCTCCGTCGAAGTCCTAATGACAGACAGACATAGCACTGGAGGTGCAGAGTTCCGCTGCACCGGATGTGTTGCAGCTTCATGGTCCTCAAGATCGGCCCTCGCACAGCCTCTGTTAAACCTGGGCAAACCGGGTCGCATGGGAATGTATCTGGTGATGCCTGGCACGAATACAGATTTCTTTGCTGGTGGCCACTTTTGCGTATTGGCTTATGTCCCAAGCATTCCTCGTGAGGCGCCGCGTTTTTACGTTATAAGTTAATCGCCTGAACCATGCCAAGCAACAAAACACCAGACAAATTCTTGCAATCATGGCCTGCAACTATGGCACCCGGATTCTGAAGCCACCACGATGCTCCCAGCAACAGACTGAAAACAATGGACAAAAGCACAACGGGAATGATTTTCAACCAGCAGCGCAACTCTCAGCAATAACTGCAAGCGGTGCTGCTACACGCAGAAGAATCCGTCTGACACAGCAAGCTGCCTAAGCAACGTACCAAGCCCTTGCGCAGCTTGGGTCCAGCTGTATCGCCTGCAGGCTGACATACCGGTGCAAGCATCAGGGCATGTGCAGCGGGGGTTCTTTGAGCGTCCATCATTGCTGCTTGCGCTGTTCTGCTTACGACGTCAGACCCCGAATCCTAAGGATTGGGTCAGTTCAGAGCTTGCTCTGAGTTAGGGGACGCGAAAGTCCTCAGCAAAAAGGATCCCAAAGGCGTCAGACAAAAAGCAAAAGCTGAGACCCAGAACTTGAGACCTTGATTAAATCCTAAGCAAAAAGTAGGAGGCTGAAGTTGAAACTTGAGACTTTGCGGCCCAAAATCATCAACAGAAATCTCATGCTTTAAACCTGCAATCTAAACTTCAGCACAAAGTAGGGACCCGAAAAACTTTTCAAACCGTTGGACTAATGGGGCGCAATTTGAAGTGATGGGGGGCACCTTGGACCACTCCGACTAGACGATCTCGTCTCCCAAAAACCAGGAGTTTATCAAAAGCCTAGTTCCAAACAGGAACTTATTTAGTTGAAATTCGCAAGAAACCACAGTTTCTCAATCGCCAAGTGGAGGCAGAACACCCGTCACGAGCGCCTAGTAGCACTACTACCAGTACTACAAAGCTGAATGCGTGCTGCCAGCTTATGAATCGCAGCCTTGCTGGATGCTTCAGCAGCGGCAACCATGTCCTTGCTATCCAACAGGGCTCCGCCCAAAGAGCCTTGAAGGGCTTCAGTGGACAGTTTGTGGCAAAACTCAGAATCATTCCGAAATTTAAGCTTCGCGCACCAACCATCCACATCCCCCTCCACAGGTTTGAAAAGCGTGCACGCAGCAAACCAGGATACCGCATGACAGCGCAACAAACGCTCAAAATGCAATCCCAAAGCAGATCCTGGTCCAAGTTGATAGCCTTCCAGCTTGCTACATACGCTGGCGTGGGTGTTGAAACGCAACAAATTCATGCCGAGTACTTGTTATCGCAGCACTGGGAACATTGTCTACGCAAAATGCTTCCAAGCACCACATCTCTGAGACTAAGTAAGTGGCACTTCGAGCATCGCTCAGCGACCCCGACACATCGCCGAGGTCCAGTCTGTCAAAGACATAGCCATGACAGATCGCAATGCATTTAGTCCTCGCCTACTCGGGTAACTTTCAGACTGCATGCCTTCCTGTGATTGGCTAGGGCTAGGTCGGTCAAACGGAGTGGCCTGGCTGCTGCGCGTGTGGACCTGACAGTGAAGCAGCCCGGCAGTCGGCACCGCTTGCAGCGGCGATGGGCCACCCGACCAGGCAGTCGCTTGATGCAGATCCAGTGCCAGGGCTTCGCTGCAGTCAGTGACAACCTCACGTAGGAGTTCATACAGAAACGGTTCGGCCTTTTACAGCAACTTGGCTGTGGGCGAATTGCATCTGACCAGTCTTGAGCTTTGCCTTCGCTCGCGTGATATATGCTTGCCTGGGCCATGCATCACTACCCAAGGCAACTACCCATACGAAAGCCCAAGGACGAAGCACATTCAAAGGGTCCAGGCGCAATGCCTGCCATAGGTGCCCAAGCCCGCCCCGTACGCAACGCACGCTACGGCAAGCAACATTGCCGTGGCATGTTGAAGTCCCAGGCGCCTCGCTGGCATCTGCGACAGCCTCCTCCAGCTTGTCCCTGGGGGCAGAACGGGCAACTCCTCCTGCTTACTTTCTCTGCAGGACATCGTATAAGTGCATACTTTCAAGAAACATCTCACTGTGGATCCTTTACGCGACCTGATGAAATCATGCTTCTGAACGCTACAGTATAGCATCTCGTCATTCCCGGTGTTGTGAGAGACCCTCCCCCATCCTCCACCCCTTGAGAACCATCTGGTTCGAACTCGAGACCCTGCACCGCTTAATGCTCCACATGGGCACATAAGAACAGAGATTCAATGCAATGCCACCGCTCAGCTGTACATCTGACATCTCCCTGAGCCACAAGCTGCAAGCGCTTGGCCTCCGCTCGGGCAGCCCAGCCTCAGTGTAAAGTGTTTTGACTAGTTGCTTCCCAATCTTGCCTCGAAGCAACAAATCCTGTCTGCCTCTCAGGTCTGTGCAGAAGGGTACTCGTTCCTAGGATGTTCAGAAACATGCGCATCTGATAGCTCTTCCATGCAACAACTAAGTGGCTGAGGCGAGGTCATTCAGCTTCAAGGCACATGAGCAGTCCTCAATAGTTCCCTCCTCAGGGTGCACATTTCCTAGCAACCTGGCTGGCCATCCCCTTATTGTCGAGGCACAGGCTAGATCTCCCAGTGCTACTTTGGCTTGGGCACGCATGGTGTACAAGTCTGCCAATTCCTCGCGGAATCAATCTCCATCTCACGAGAGCAGACAACCCTTGCAAGATGCCACCTCAATCTCTGATCTATCCATATCTCGCTCTCCAGCTTCCTGCGTGATGCTCATGTCGCAGCTAAGAGAAAGCTCTGGCATCATCCAGCCACAAAAACTCATCTGGGCTGGTCAGGGCCTTGGCATTGGAATTTTCGTCGCCAGGAGAACCTTCGGGGGCGCCCGGAGAACTTTCATCGGGGCCTGCAGACACACAGCTCAGTCAACCGCGTGCAACAACAGATCAGAAGAGGGCACAAGACTATTTACATCAGAAAATCCGCTCAAGCAGAGTGCTCAAAACAGAATTCGGCTGCATGATCAGAAACGGGCCAGCAATGGCACAGAGCTTTGCTTGCAGACCGCTGCCTTCTTCTGCATCAGGCTTCCCGTCAACATCAACTTGTGCGTCTGGGTCGCCAGGCCCATCCTCCAGTTCTGTGATGCCATCTTGTCCTGCCCACTAACCCTAACACGAGTTCTTCATGTCATTGCTGATTCAAAGCCAAATCTCAGGTGTGTCATCCGCATGCGGTAGTCCTGGCTCACCCAAACTCGCTGGCTCCAACTCTTCAGCGGCAGCCTTCTGCACGGTCTCCTGGTCATGGATCTGCTTACGAGTCAGCGAAGAAAGTGGTTTAATGCCATCTCTGCACATTGCCCAAAGGAGCAACCTGCCCTATGCTTTTGCCCGCCCTTGCCATGCCCAATCCAGCTACGTTTTCTTTGGATTATGCTTTGGGCGACCCTATAAAACATCCTGCGACTCCAGTTGAACAGCTGAAATTCTACCATGCCGCCGATTCCCAGGAACCTAGTCAGATGCGCCTTGAATTCGGCGCCTGAGAACTCGTTACAAGAAGCCGTGCTGCGCGGATGCCGGGACTATGGGATAATCTTGGCCTGGAATCAGATTAAGATTAGCACCTTGAGAGGGGAAGGTGTTGCAGCACACAGCGCTATGTTGACTGGAAGGGATGACAATGCCCACACAAAATGTCATGATGTGGAGGGTCCCAAGCGGGGTCGGGGACGGAGAACGCGAGCAGGGCCATAGGAAGAATAGTGAGGAGAGCTCAGAAGCTAAAGCAGCACCACAATCACGCATAGGTGGACTGATAGCAGGCTCTAAAGCTTTGGGACACGGGAAAGATAGCCAGATGACGCTCGGTCCTCTTCAGGAGCCGTGTCAACTTCCGGCCTCTGCAAATTCAGCGCAATGCCTGCCTGCTAAGGTTGCTACAGAGAGATGTCATCTGTTGGGGCTTCTTCTTTCACAACAACTCTGTACCAATAACAAATCTAATCTATACTACCTCTGAGCTCCAAATTTTGGAAGGCAAGACCTGAACTGCAAGTAAGCCATGTGCTCTGCAGCTGATGATAAGGAGGCTGCGGAGACGTGCCTAAGGCTGCAAACAAACCAAACGACTCTCAGAGGTTTCCGCACGGAACGAACAATCCAGAGACTACACTCAAGCATGCGGCACTAAGGCGCAACCAGCTTAAGTCCCAGCTGAGCTTGCGACTTGCTGACGCTCTTTTTCTCCTCATTCGAATGGCTGCATACATGCGGCGCATTTCTCCAACACAAGCATCAGAGCCATCATGTCTGAGCTGGCAACCTTGAACTTCTTCTTGTCCTCACAGTATGCGTTTGAACGGGAACTGGCTGAAGCAGCTGCGTCGCGATGGTGAGTTCCACAAGCTACCACGACTCCTTGCCGCGTGCCATGCCAGGCTTTTTTTTGGACTTCTTCTGGCCCTTGGCCTGGAGCAGACGGCAAAGGGTAGTGCAGAGTCTACTCTCGACATGTGCAAGTTTTTACTGGAGGTGGCTGCTCCTCAGCCAGGGCAATATAAGAATTGAATCTTCATGCCGAAGGTGGCCTCTGCTTCGCCCTTTGGATCCAGCCTTGCTGACGCAAGGGGTCGTGCTTTGCGCAACTTCCCACAAGTACCCAGTCACACCTCAAACCTACTTCAGTCGCTAAGTGAGATGGGTCGGCCTTCCTTTCTCGTAAACTGATTCTCATACGTAAGTTTTCGAGTAACTCCTATCCACTTCCCCTTACGCATCTTTTCCAGGCTGGAAGGAGTGGCGCCAGTGGTGCCTCAACATATGCATGCAAGACAGCATACTCTGAGGCCCCAGCATGAAAAGAACAGCTTGATCACAATACTGCAGGGCTCCTTGGTGGTCACCTGAGATTGAAGACTCAGCTTTCTGAAGGCACATTGGCTGCCAGGTGCTACTTGTAGCTTCTAGGTTGGCGGCCCAAATGGAGCAGCGCCGCACCCAAGGTGGACATGGCCAGCCGGCACTGCGCCTTTCTCAGATATTGCATGTGCAATGAGCGGATCCTTAAACCCATCCCTCGGCAGAGGTTCAGTTCAGATTTGTGAAAGTACGTCTGGGGCCGAAGCATCCAGGGCAAGAGACCTGCGGCAATCTTCTGCGGCTTCCCGGAAGCATTTCTGTCTCCTTAGCTTTCGTTCGGGCGCTCCAGGCACAAAAAAGCCGGATGGGACAGAATCTCGAGATTTGCTGTCAGGGCTCATCTTCATATCCCTTCCAGAAAGGCCTATATGCTTCCTTCTAGGAATGTCTTCTTTCAGAAGTGATAGACAACAGTGCATGCACCATGCTGTTATACCCTGGTCGAGCATCAGCCGCGCCCGTCCCCGCGTGGCCCAGGCCGTGGCCTCGTCCGATGCATCCCTCGACTCATTCTTTGATAAAGCAGGTTTGACTCCCCTCCTTCCCTGCCGCTGTCTGAATTAGAATTCGTCGCCGAACAAATCTCAAAGCAAAAGTGCGGGCATGGCTTCAGATGGCGTAAGGCTTCTGGAAATGGCTGTCTTGCGAACAAATTATCTGTCGCAAACCTTTCAAGCTAAGGATGACGAAACACCTTTTCAGCTCTACGTTGGCAATATCATTAACCTGGGGGTTTCTCAAAACTAGGGTTACCATTTTGCGGGTCCCTAGAGTAAGGATTATAGTATTTGTCATAGAAGACTCCCGCCTGTCTTGCACTCCAACAATATGGTTTGAGGGCGGATGTTCGAACTGAACAAACCACTATACAATCCCAGTTTCAGCTTCTTGTTCCATGTTCTTGTCCGTTTGATCCTTGATTTTGGGGGGTCAAATACCCATATAGCCCCCTTATCAAGCCCCAACATACAACCTATAAGGATATTTGACCCTATATGCTTCCCATGATTCAATCTAACTATGTAAATCCCGTATATGGTAGTTTCCATTCCAGTCTCCATTTGATTTTATTGGGACACTCAGCCTCAGTCAGCTCAGTCCCGGACGCTGTCTGGAATTGCTTTGAGGGCGTCACTGCAGTCGAGCTCGCAGGCCGCGAAGAAGCCCAGCTCTTAGTTCCAGCCACCATACGTGAACATGTATAATTATGTAGATACATACTTATCTATCTCTGCGTATGCTTGGATCTATATATATATATAAAGAAGGAATTAGGATAGATTGCTCCGTTGTCAGTCTGATTAAAGCCATCATGCTGAGATGGTTGTCATTGTTGTGGGCTCCTGTCGATGTTGGGGCCACTGTTGCCTTTAAGGGCGATATGAGAAGCATCTCAAGGTGGATATACAGGTTCTGGCACCTAGGGACCCCAAATGAACAAAGGAACTACTCAAAATGTCTTTAAGGGTCCGCGCGGCTTTTTCGTTTGGAGAAGCTCACAGTTGAACAGCACTGAGGTGCTCGCGCAGCTGTGCCTGGCCACGGACAAGCATAGCCTGGTCAGCAGGAGCCTAGTGGTAGGCACGACTTCTCAATACGCAAAGCCATCACCAACCTTATCATCTCAGGTCATCACAGCAACTCCCAAAATTGTAGAAGCACAGGTTCGCATACTCATAATCAAAGTCACAAGAGTACTGAAAATTGCACTAGCAAGAACAGCAACTATCAGCATAAAAGCAACGTGACGCTGACACCGGCAGCGGCAACAATAAGATTCTTCTCAGGATTGAGAGACTAAAAGATTTTGTGTTGCTGCTTCTGTGTCACGCTCATGACCCGGTTCCAGCCTCGTGCAGCCTGGGATTGAGAAGCAGTGCAGATGTGCAGGCTTTCGATATGGACTCGGCCCCAGATGCCAAGCCTCGGCGACGAACTTGACATACTACTCACCCTTCTTTCAGGGGCATGCAAAAGCATCTCCCGCCCACAGGCAAAGGGCAGCACTGCTTTTCGCATACGGTGCAGTACTTTCACGTCCTCCGGCCTCCTCAAAAAAGACTCCCTCCGTTGGCGCATTTCCTCTCCGCTGTCCGGCCTCTTAGAGCGCTGGGAATCCAGAGAAGTGCACGGTCATCGTCAGCCAACGCATTGGAGGTGGATGGATGCGACCATCATCCACAATCCCGCTCTTGCCCGTGGCCGTTCGCATATTCATGAGGAACCGGGAGGTTCTCGTGGGAGCCAAAGCTCGAAGCAGCAGTTGTGTCTCAAAGTTGGCGGCATCACTCTTTTACATGGTCTTGGGTACCGCTCAGGCGCAGAATCACAACCAGCGCAAAGAGCACTAACAGAGACCTTGGCCTTCATGGTTGGGCAACCTCGATTTGCACCGGCGCTCCCGCCTGCCCGGCGTGGAGACACGGTCAAGGCAATTACGCAAGTGCTGCCATGTCTGTATCAACAATTTTGCACCTTGTCTGGCACGTGGAAGGCCTTCCCCAAGCAAGGTGTGTGGCTAGCCCGCCGCCGACGGCGCAGCAGCCTCCATTTCCATGACCAGTCTTCACGCCACTTCTTCTCACACTGCTAAGGCCTTGCATGAAGATGCCTCGCCTCATGACTCCCATGAAGGCGTTTTCCATTCTCCACCTTGGACACGGCTTTGTCAGCTTCTCCTTTTGCATGTCCTTGCAGGCAGTCGCTTTCTTCCGCTGCTAGGTACAAGCTAGCAGCTAAAGCAAGACAACCCACCAGTCCACATTGTCGTGGTCCATGACGGCAGGTGTCCAAACATACCTTAGTTGCAGAGCACACAAGATCACAGAAGGGAACGAGCGGGAATCAGAACCCACTAGGCAAATGCTCAGGACGCAGAAGGGCACCGGGCTCCTCACCAACATCGGTGGCGGTGCGCCAGCTCAAGCCTCAGAGTGAAACTTGCGAGCGCCGCCGGAGTAGGTACGCGACCACGTGTGCTCCAAATCCAATGCTGCTAAGCCTTCCCACGCACTTCAATTGATGACAGTGAGTTCAACCAGCTTTTCACAAAGTCCCCCAGCCACGAAGCCCCACCGTCTTGGAAAGACTGCCAAAAAGGACATCAGAAAGGAGGGGTGGCTAAAATGGAAGTTTTTAAAACTGGACAGACAAATGAAGTAATAATGGACATTGACCCGAAGCGGTTGTCATAACTGAGGTGCTTCACTGGGATGGGATTTCAATCACACCTCTGGGCCAAGAAGTTCTTCCGACGTTCTACCTCAACGCCCTTTTGAATCTACTTTCCATTCTTCCTACTTGCGCTCTCTTCTGCCATCATTCCTACACTTGCTGCCACCTTTTTGGGCTCCCGCATCTTCTCCAGCGCTCCAACCGGCACCGATCGCAAAGCTTCAAGAAGATCCTGGCCTCGACTTGGCACTTCACTGGAAGCCCCGGGCTCTAATGCTCTTATTTGACCATCTCGACTCTAGACCCCAAGCTCCTGACCAACATGTCGCATGGGCCACCTGACGGTGAAGCCTGAAGCGTCGAATAGCTCCCCATACGGTGGTTCCTTGGCTTAGACATGAAGAGTTCGGAAGTGCCAAGGCTGACTACATCCAAACATGCCACGTAGAAGTCGTTCAGCAGAACGGGGATGCAATCCGAAAAAAGCACGCGAAAGAACCTGACAGAGTTCAGCTGCCTGATGGTCTTAGACGAACAACCTCCAGCATGTTCCAGTTTGGCCTGCAAAGTATGACAGTCTTCATCGTCCCCTGCTGCCCTTCTGCAATCAACAACCCGCTCATAATTTCTGACAAGTCCCCATATTCCCCATCGTCCCTATATGATCCCCTCCTGGAATCTTATACAGAATACCCCAGCCACAGTGCCTGGATGACCATGCCGATTTTCCCCTTGGGACGAAGCAGAACCGAGAGGATAGGGCTCCCCGAGTTGCCTTCACCGGCTGCAAACTAATATGGGTGTCCACTCAAAGAGTTTACGGGGGATATACAGGGATATATAGGGATATACAAAGGTTTCCGAAAACTGGGGGTTATGTAGGGTTTAGGGTTTGGGGTCTTCCAAAAGTTGGGGGGGGCCCTTGACGATTACTTCTCCTTTTTTTCTTTTTACAACCCCTCGGACTTTTAATGCCTACTGTTTAAGGTTCAGGGTTTCCCAGAACTAGGAGGTGTCTTTAAAGGGGGTTATAGGGGAAATATCGGGGATATCTAGGGACTACGTAGGGTTGATATAGGGCCAAGTTAGAGTCTAGGGGCATTTTAGGGTTATATGCTTTACATATAGGGGTATAAAGGGATATATTACCCCTAATAACGGTAGGATCACATGGAAAAGAACATGGAAATGATGTGGAATCTGGGGTTAGGTAGTTGTTCATAGGGATTAAGGTTTGAAAAAACCAGGGTTAGTATAGGGATATATAGGGATAATGGAAAAGAAAATGGAAACTGCTTTTCAGGGTTTAACAAAAACAGTTTCCCAAAATTAGCGCGTCCCTTCAAAGGGTGGGTTATAGGCGATATATGGGGACTATTTAGGGGTTGATTTGGGGTTTCCCAACAGTTGGGGGGTATATAGGGATATGTTACACCTAATGAACGAGAATCAAGTGGACAGGAAAATGGAAAATGAAATGGAAACTGAGGCTGTGGGGATTAGAGTAGGGTCCCAAAATTCACAACAAACAGTATAGTACTTTGGGGTCTATACTGGGCTCCCCTAGCTCCGAAAACCACCATACATAACAACAGCATCTCTGCACTGATCAGGCTGACAAAGGGTGCTTACAAGGAGGTGATGTCGCAGTGCCTCTCGGTAAGGCACATCTTGCCGGATGTGCAGATCGGGCCTTTCAGACACAAGGGTCACCTCTTGTATGCCCCTCTGCTATCTCCAAGAGCAACTGTGCTGAAGTGCCATTGTTCAATCATACCTTGCTAGTGGTTGTGGTCGCATGACACTTTGCAGCTTGGCTGCTCATGAGCCATCTCAAGGAGAAGCTCCCGTGGAGAGCCTAGGTGTATAGGTAATTGCCATTTTGGAAAAAATCGAAAAGCAAATTTCGCCAGCACGGTTGCCCCGTTGGTATTCACATCTGGGACAGATCTCCAAAATCAAATGAGGAACTTGAGTTCAAGCCCCCTTGTGCTTGGTGAAGCGGTCGATTCCATCCGACCTGAGCTTTTACATTGAATTTCTGGACGTTGGCTTGAGCGAAAGAGAAGCAATTCCCAGGAACCTGACAAAGTCTGCAAGAAACTGCCGCGAGGACGGGTCTGGTGCGAGTTTCGAGAGCTGCACCACCTCCCCTACAGAGATTCTGCCTGGGATCAGAATGTCCTCGCGAGCTTTGCAGTCACTACGAAGAACTGACACACTGTCAGGTCACCGCAGTGAACAGCACTGTGCTACAGATATGACAATTCCAAGAATGAATTGCTGTTCATCCCCACTCCTTCCAAGGTGAGAAAGATGGAGTCTTTATGCCGTGGTAGGGGTTCCAGAGCTCCGACTCCTTGGCTACGTCTCTAACGCCAAGGGTACGCTGGATCACTTGTGATTGGTCTCCGAGGCCAGGGGTCTGTCATGAGGAAGATGGAATTCTCAACATAATCGCGCCATGAACGGAAGGGCCCATCAGCTCCTTAGCACTAGCTGCAAGAAGAAAAGGCCTTACTAGTGTCACTGAATGTCTCATGCAGATGAGAGGCCAAAGCCACCGCCCCAAACGAAGACATGATCTCTGCCCTGTGATCGCTTGAAGTGTGCCAGTCGTTGAACCAAGCCTTTGCGTGGGCCATCGAAAAGAGCATGCCCTATCAAGTCCGCACAAGTGATCGATCCCCTTGTGACTGGCGCACCATATGAGTCTTGGCATGCCATTTCAAATCGGGCGTTTTGCTTACACATGCCAAGGCTTAGCAACAAATCTTGCAGCTCCGTAGCTCACGAAGAGCTCGTCAGACTGTGCCTGAGGGCACATGATCTACTGCTAGCTACCAGGCTGCAAGGAAGACTGCCTCGGTGAATGTCTCCACATTCAGATGGCAAGCAGTGTAGTGGGGAACAAAAAAGAAGTCAGCCTGCAGCGAGTTTGGATGATGTCAAAGGTCATATTGCGATATTATCCAAAGCCTCCTGGGGGTCATCAGTGCGGCAGGGACAGGTGAGGAACCACTCGTGCAAGCTGACCTCAAAGCCCCATTGATTCTCACCTTATGCTGAAGTCCAAGGGCCAGTCCAAAAATGCAAACATGGCAGCAAAACAGGCCAAGTTGCGGCAGAAGGAAGCTCCACGGGCAAGCTTTTGTAGCTCGGGGTACTCCTGTCTGATGCACCATGGACCATTGTGCTTCCTTGGAGTTTGCTTCAGGCAGTCTCATTGCCCTCTCCTCCACGTCGTACACAAAAATCTTCATAGAGTCTTGAAGCGACATGCCATCCTCCAAATGGTCAGAGCCCTGGAATCCAAACGCATTGCCGTCGAAGCCTCAGATGACCAAACAATTTGAACAAGCCCGACTGCGGGTGCCCTCTCCAGGGATCTGGCGCTCGCCCGCTCCGTTTTTCCACTTTGTGGAAGTCCTGGCACAGGCACACGTCCGTGGTCTTGGCAGCCATGCAGTCTTTCACTGGCACTCACCCTCCTGTGGCGCGACACACTTGCTAGGTGTCGCCGCATCGAATCCAGTTGGGCGACCTTACCAGACACATGCGGCACAGGCTGGCGATCTTGGAGACACTGCTCCAGTTGAGGATTCGGAAACGTCTCGGCCATTGGGACGATGGGCTTCCACATGAGCGAACGTTGCACAGTGCCACTACATGCTATGCCGCGTTGTTGCTTCACTTGCCTTTCAGTGGATATCAGAGGTTCCCCTCTGGGAGCAAGGCAGTTACTGGCCAGCGCTGGCCATCTGCCGTGATTTGGTCAAACTTGTCCGGATGCAAGCTAGACCTTCGCAACCCGACATTGACACAGACTGACAATGCGTCTCGCTTATGCCTTATCCAAGTCGCACGTAGCCACTCATGGATCTCATCAAATAGACGGCCGACTCCCAGCTCCCATCCTCCTCAAACGGTTTCAAGACCATGTGCCACAAGCGCCAGCGCCTGTGTCCTGCACTATGTAAGGCCGCGGCTTCCAGCGAGTACTTGGCAAGCAGGTAGATGGATGCCTCAGCACATGAAGAACTACCCGCCAAAGTGGAGGCACCAAGTCTCGTCACTAGTCAAATTTAACCCTGCTAAGCCTTGCACAATGACACCCAGCAGGCAGGTCTTCGCCTCCTCGTCCATGATCTTTGTCCTTAAATGGCTGCTGATCAAAACCACGTGC
>CAJNIZ010028846.1:12819-53993 GCA_905231905.1 Symbiodinium pilosum | reverse complement strand
CATACTTGATCCGGAGGGTGTGGAACGATGACTGACGCTTGCTGGTTCCCACAATGATACAGGGTGAGTATGTGCTAAATACTTTGTTTGGTCTGGAACGGGTATGGAACGGGTATGGAACGCACACCCAGCTCAACATCACTTTTTAGGTATTGCATTCGATGGTCTGGAACGGAGGGGTCTGGAACGGAATTCGGGGACTTGATCCGGAGCTCTGGATCGGGGTCTGGATCGGGATGTGCGCTCGCCCTTGTTCCGGAGCTTTCATACTGAGCGGTAGCCAAATCTTCTCAGGACGCAACAGACCAGACCTCAACTCTTGAGCCAAGGCTGGGCAGCACGCTTCATCATGTCGCGGCCGTGCATCCACTCCTCTTTCAACGTTATCTCGTCTGTCAGTGTCTTCCTAGAGCTTGTGCGCGGAAAAAAGCTGAGAGTTCCGCAAAGGCCAGCGCAGCTGCATCTCGCCACTCTTCGTTGGCAGCCGTCATGAGAGTCTGACGATACCTTTTGAATGCCCAGGTCCATGCGCACATCTCTGTGGAGATGCATGCAGCTTGGGGCCGGGCTCCGGCCAGCCAGCCACCTGCTCACATCCTGGATCCTGCACCAGTGGACTGCCCTACTCAGAATGAAGGATCAGCAGACCAGAACAGCTGGCAGGCAGAAGTCAACGACCCCTATAAGGGCGTCCGACAAGGCGTGTGCAGACTCTGGCTTCTTGGCAAACCTGAGGCTTGAAAAAGGCCTGCCAACCACGCCGACGCCACATACATGTGCTGCTTCCCAGTCCCAACTGGCCAGGTAGCTCTGGATCATCTGCCAAAGTCAGACCATCTCCGATGTGATCTTTGTTTACCTTCCGTTCGCCTCGCACTTGAGAAGCAGCTCTTCCCGGAAAATGAGAACTCTTCAGGCCTTCTGAAGTTGCACTTGCCCTTTTAAAATTTCAGTTGCAGATAGTGCAACAGAGTGTCCAGGGTCGAAGGCTGGATGAGTGGGTACAGGCGCAGCATCTGCCAAGAGACAAAGCAGCAGCAGCACCGCCTGCAGCACACCGCAATTACCTGTATTACTATTGCAGAAATTACTACCGTTACTACTGTTACTACTTGTGTGTTGGTGCTGACCCAACACTCTCAGCCTTCAGGACCATATACTTCCTGCTCGGTGCCAAGAAGCAGCTGTCGGAACTACTACTTTGTATGCGGTGCGTGAAGTCTCTAGAGAAATAGTTTATAGGGGCCAGGTGTACCCCAGGCCTTCGTATGCATAATGTGCAGGAGTCATGGTTGGAAGGTGCTCGCATGTGATGTGCTTTCTGTTATTTGGCGCTGGCAGCGCTCAACAAAAGTTCTTCTGCACACGGCTCGAGCAATAAACAAGCTCATCAGGAACACAACCCTGCAAATGCCCAAGAAGCATTGGGATCCGCGATGAAACTTCGTCCGGGCGCGGCACGCATTCGACCTAGAGCCGTAACCTTTCGTTGGGAGAAGTTTCTGTGCAGGTGGCGCTGCAGAATTCTTGCGGAGCGGTGCTCCCTGGCACTGTGGACCAATGGAGGAACTGAGGCCCAGGCCAGGTGGCAATCGGCTTGCTCTTCCTCGGTGAGATCTCCAGCTGCCACATCCAAGGCAGCCTCATCCGGCATCATGGCTGAAACACGCCACCACGAAATTGCAAGGAGTGGAATCTTGCATCACGACCATGGCTTGCTAGCCCAGACAAAAGCAACATTGTTACCAGGTGTACTGCTTGCACGTAGCTCTCATGTGCTCATCTTCCCCTACAATTCAGCTTTGAAACAAGACACCCCAAATTGCAACCTCTCAGATGGGAATGGCCTGGCTGTCAACCAAGGCCTCGCGAAGCCGTCCCAGTTCCTCAGACCCAAACTCCAAGTGAGAACATGCCTTTGCAACTGTCCTAAAGAAGAGACATCACTGGATTTCCCGAACCGAACCATGAAGTGTCTAATCTCGACGAAGGGTCCAGGCGTGCCCTGCTCCGCCTCCACAAGAGTCTTGCCTACGTGGGGGTATCGGTGGCAGAAAGGCAGAGGCAGATTGCTATACTTGCATGGGCCAAGTTGTCGGCATGCATTGGTTCCTGTGCGAGAAAGGCATCGAAATCTGCAGCCTAGGCAATCAAAGTCCACAAGCACACTCATTGCGACTGACTTGCGCAGCCTGAGTCTGCCAAGTTGCTGCGTTCAGAGCATCGCCAGACTGGAGCCGAGCCTCTCCTCTCCGCACAGATCGGAGACAAGCCAATGTAAGATCAGGGTCCAGCCCGTCTCCGTCCTCTCACTGCAAACGCTGCAGTGATGCGCCCGTCAGACCTGGGTTTGCAAACAGCCTTTGCATAGCTGATTGTTGTGCCTGAGTGCTCAAAGCCCCAGACCACCAAACCATGGAGTCCTCCTTTTCTTCACAATGCATCCCACTGTGAGTGTCAGGAATCTGGGGCCCCCAGACTGCAGCGTTGCCGTTGCGTCTGCGATTGCACCCTGCAGCTGAGTGCCCGCATGGAAGTCATTATCACAACAGCAACGAAGATGATCAACCGCACGATGACTCTGATAATCACAAAGTTTCTGTAGGACTGAGCAGACGTAGTGGGACAGGAAGTGTTGCTCTTCAATTGTTGACGCTGTTGCTGCTGTTGCTGCGCTGTTCGTGTTGTAGCTGTTGCTGCGGTTGCAGCGGCCGCGGCAGCGGAAATTGGCAATGTCCATGGTGAGGACGGAGGCAGTGCTAGCAGTTGCAGCAGCTGCAGTAGCCGTGAGCGAACAATGTGTCACCTCTATGATAGCAGCTTTGGCGGCAGCTGCGGTAGCAAAACAACAGTAGTAAAACAGCCAAAATTCAGCATCTAGCCCTCGGGCAACGCCCCCAAAGCTCTTGGCTAATCAGCCCCGGGCCTCGAAATCACCGTGCTGAAGCTTTGCCTGAGAACGGTGCAGCCAAATCGTGGGCCAGCGAGACTCCACCTGTCGCAAGACCCCTTGTGCAGAATCCTTGTATCATGCGAGTCTCATCTACTAGTGTGACCTGTGCAAATGCTCACATGCTGGCCTCAATAGCTTTGTCGAAGGCGGCCAACGCACCTGCCACACGGAATGGAGCAGAAGCCACATCGGCTTCAGATCACCCCATGATACCCCAAGTGCCTCCAGTCTCGCCCTTCTTAAGCTCGGCCTTGCAAATTTGTTGCAAGGCATTGCAAGACACACTAGCTACCTTATTGTTCAGCAGTCTTTGCGAGCAAGAGACATCTCCCAAGTTCGAGAAGTCAAAGGCCCGACATGGATCTTTGAACTCGCCCTTCAGCAGCTGCACTGGCATACCTGGGCCTCTGCCAGGCCAAATGAATGCAACACGTGCAGTCCGTGACATCCCAAGCCTCGATGAAGGCGCCAGCTGCATCTGCCCAGCTCGGCCCGTCCCGCCTCCCTCCACCCTGGGGACGCATCCCTTGAGCCGTCCCTTCTCGACGCGCAACACACAACTCAGGCATGAAAGCCTTCCAAATTTTCTGATGCCATTGGCACAGGCTTGGATTTCTAATTACAGGGAGCAACGCTTGGTTTTCTTTTCTCTGTGATCTGCGCATTATGAAGCCAGCGGGTGAGGTCGCTGCAAGGCAGCGGGAACGATGGAAACTGTCTGAGCTGTATGTGGAACAGCTCACTTCCGAAACAACTTGGAAACCGTGAGGTCATGCTTTTTACAACTCCAAACTTTGTTCTCTAATGGCCTGCCTCAAAGCAATCAAGCCGATGCAGCAAGCATCTGGTCAGTTCCACCATGTTCCACCTGCTTGCGCGCAATTGCCATCTGCTTTCTCAGTCTTTGTAAGGCAACTCTGCACGCACTTGCTTCACTTGCTTCGTTGAAGGAAGACATGCCCGGCAACATGGGGCATATCACGACAGGTCTGCATAAAGGCTTTCAACGCGATGGCGCCGGCTGAGCCTACTGCGTACTGCGTAATTCACTTCGTAGTTCATGACATCAGAAAACTTGCCAGGACCTTGTTTAAGAAGGTCATCAAACGCAATCCTTGACCTGATATCTGTGCTCCCATGGGTCTTCGATCCTTCGCAGTCCACCAGCCTTCGCGTTGATCAAACACTTGATCAAATCCATCCTCTCGACCTCGCCCATGACTTCCATCTGCCCCAGGTAGACTCCTCACTTCCCAACTCAGGTCGAATGTATGTTGCAGACTACACTACACAATATGTCTTTTCGCATCTTGGCTCGGCTTCATAGCGGGCAGGGAATGCCTCATGTATATGTCTAGTCCCGTAGTATGTGTAATTCTGTGGATTTTATACATATTTATGTATATGTATACGTGTAAAAATATTTTTCATTTATATCAATATATAACGTAAACAGATTTATGTGTATAATACATACATATATATATACAATGTAGATGATGAGTCTTCAGGTACCGTGCAGCCGGGGTGCTTGGCCATGTGTCGGGCCCTCCTGCTGTGCTGCACATCGTTGTCCCAAATAGATGGAGAAGCTTTATACTCTATAATCCAACGACTCTAATTAAACGCAGGATTCCATTTCATTGTCAATTTGTTCCATTTGAGTCTGCACTACTGGCGTCATATTCCTACTTCCCTGTAACTTCCATTTCATCGTCCACTTCTTTTGCATTTGATTCTGCATTATTGGATACCCTATCAGCCCCAAGCCTTGCTCTCCCAGTCCGCAAGCTCGGCCAGCCGTAGCCGCAATGCCTTGGCCCAGACATCCTCTTCCTTCTGGATGCTGGCCAAGCCAAGCGTGGTGGAAACAGCATGGAGCTGAGCTCATGACCGGCTGGAGGCCTGCCTGTTGAAGCGTTGAAGGTAACTGAATTTTACAATGATGGCAGTTCCGGAATGCTTGTCTGAATTGCAAAATTCTTCCCCAACCAGCCTTGATGAAGGCTGTCAACCTCAGAGCAGCTTTGCTTGGCCACATCAAATGTGACAGCTGGATGCCCATGGAGTCCTAAAGCAAGACAAGGATGACATGCTCGCGAGCAAAAACAACAGGGGCGTGGCCAGTGCGGCCAGCGCCGGCGTACTGGCAAATCCAACTGTGCATCCTGATGCCAGACCAAAAGCACTTACTTTCAAATAGCGGTGAGGACGAAGTCATACTGCCACATGCAGCGTGTCGACTTGCTTTGCTCGATCGGCACAATGGCAACTGCCTCGAAGCACCCGGCCACAAGGGCAATTGCTGGGAACCCCCCGAAAACACCCCAAGAATCCTCTCGGCCCCCCGTATGGAAAACCTGTGGCAAGATATTGGACGAGATGACTGTGATAACCATCCACTACAGCTGGAGGAGGTGGGTTATGGAGGATGGCCAACCTCGAGCAAACCTCGAATGTCCCCTCTGCGCAGTCGGCGTTGCTCCAGCGGAGTACCTGCAACTAGCTGCATCTAGCCGCTCTTCTAGTCTGCGAAGCCATCGAAGTTGCTCATCGCAACATGTGGGAGCACCATGTAGCAGGACAATTCCACCGGCCTGGATATTCCCGCAAACCCTTTTGTCGTCAACAGGCCAGCAGGTGCAAACAGCGAGCAAGCATCTGCTCACTCAACGCATACCGGCAGCCAAGCAGTCATGAGGACAATCATGACGGTTGCGCGACAGGGTCGATGCTTCCAATTGCCTGGCAAACTGATACCTGCCCTATGCTCGCTGCAAGTCCAAGCACGGACTCCGGTGACTGTGGCATGTGAAAGCATGTCTGGTCCGGCCAGTGTGCAATTCCTTGAAGCCACACAGCTTGTTTCTGCTAGCTTGCTCCAGTTCGATTGGAAGCTACGCAGTGAAACCTAGAGCCGCGGAGCGATTGCTCACCTGCTACCTAGTTACCTGCAGTCGTCCCCCGCAGGACTCCTGCCAGCAGTGTTAGTTTAAAACAGGTGTCTATGAACTATGAACTCTCGGTCTGCATAGGTTATATAAATTTCTGAGAAACTGCAAAATCTCGAGTTTGTTGGACCGTGCTCCCTGCTGACCCCAGCTGCACTTGAGTGAGGTTGGGCAAGCAGCGGCGTGGCCCACCAGCTTGGATCAGGTTACTCTCAGAACCCCACCCGACCCATCAACTGGTACTAGGCACAGCAGACACGTGTTGACCCAACCTGCTTTTGGTCTACCTGCTCCGATGGTCTTGCACATATAGCTCAAAGCCCCACGTGCCCAAATGTGCTTCGCAACTGGTTTTCCAGTTCCAGGTATGAAGCATTTCTAAGCAGTTGCCTGGAGCGCGCCAGTATTTGTGAACTCTAGATAAAACTGTTTTTTTGTGCGGCCTGAACCGGCACTACAGCGCAATATCTCCTGAAAGGAGCTCACTCTTCGTGAGGTTTAAAACGCGGGAGGGCTTCCGCTCACTCGTCACTCGTCACCATCCTCACCCGCGGCTGCAAGAATCCTCAAGCGGTGATGGCCAGCTTCAAAGCATTTCTGACTTCCACGGATGGGTTGCTTCCAGCTTGCAACATGGGCAAAAAGGAGTCATGCAGTACTGGCGCCTCATCACATCAGACAACTTAGGGGCCAAGGCTCTTTTGGAGCTTGTCCTTGCTGACATACCCAGTGCCTTTGCGCTCCTGCCAGGTTCCCGAGTTGGCAGACTTGCTGGAACCTCACATTGCTGTATGCAGCCCCAGCATCTCAAAGCCCGCCCTTCGTCCTTGCATCGAGAGGGTCGTCGACCGCTTCCATTTTTGTCTGACACTGCTTCTGCAGTTTGCTGCACTTCTTCCTCGTCGCCCTGAGGCGTGCACAAGGCAAACCAAGCGAGAGGTCTCAACAAACCCCACCATGACAGGTGCAAGCCAAGGTCTCATGGGGGGTCAGAGAAGGGGGCTTCGGGGGTACGGCCACTTCTCGGGCGCCCCATGGCTATGTACACCCTAGTGACTCTAGCGGCACGCGCCGAAATCGACCGTGTCAGGGCAAACCACGGGCCGAAACTCTAAACACTGCTTCGCGGCCGATGCAAGGCAAGTGCGGATTGGGCAAACTGTCCTATCCAGCATGTCCTGCACGAGCCTCGTCATCCACCTTGGACAGAATGTCCATCATCATCGCCTGCACTGCAGCATCCTCTGGTAGTTCTTGGTAAGCTCTCTTCTTGGAGGCCAAAACCATGCACTGAGAGTCTGAGAATCTCTGCAAGCTTGAGGCCTTTGTGATGAAGCCGGTGCCCTTCCTCACCTTGCTGTGACGGGGCTCCTCATTGTTCGAGTTGACCCTGTCAAACGCTTTCCTCAGTCTAGAGCCAATATGCAACCTTACTCACACCTCCAAGGCGGCAGCATGCGACAGCACAATAGGTTCTGGCTCTGCGTAGTGCTTTTGATAAAGTGCATTCACAAAAACCAATGAGTGCAGCGAAACAAACGGCAGAAATCACCATGGCTATGCCCGTGCAACATGAGTTGCAGGACCTTGTGCATTGTAATTTGCTGCTCGGTTTGGCAGGCCATGTGCTGGCTACGCAATGCAAGTGCAGGCGAGCCACTCCACAACTTCTGGCTTGATGTACTTGTCTCCCTGTGATGTGCCCGTATCATCCTGAGAATGTGGGCAATGTAATAGTAGACATCGCGCAGAGTCGCAAATGATTTAGTCCCACCGCCTGGACCTCTGCGAGAACATCTGATTGGAAGATATCTCGGCACTCTTCTACCCTTAAAGAATGCAGCCGACCATGCTCTTCTTCTGATCTGCTGAAACAGATGAGCTTCCAAGAGGATGGTTTCGATCACGTCCACATTGATCATGACCTCTCCTGTTTTGGCTTTCGATTTGGAAGCCTGCCTGCCTAGCTTCTCCGCGAATTCCTCGGCAGTCACCTGCGCAGAGGTTACACAATCTCTGCACCATGCGCAGATTGTTGACATGTGAAACCTTAACCTTGCTCTAGGTTTTAGATTGACTCTAGATGGCGGGCGAGTGGCAAACATCTCCGAATCTGTGCCGTGCCCGGTGACATTGCACTGGCACAGACCCATGTCTGGAGCCTCTCTAGCGGAAGAGGCGCAGACGTGTTGACAATAAGGCCACGTGTCACGAGTAAAGACCTACCTTGGGCAGCGTCGTGGCTGCGGGTGCGCGTTCAAACATCAGCCAACACTGAGACCCGCCAAAATCCATCATGGTACGATCAGCCAGACTACGTGTAGTATTTCAGTTATCACCTGGAAAGAATTGCCGCCACCGCAAAGCACCCGCACCTGCCTTTGCTGCCTGCTGGTCTGCTACAAGGGTAGCGATCCGGTTCAGGGCAGCAACCGCAGCCTGAGCTTTGTCAGCTCTCAGCTTCACAGTCTAAACCACCATCTTGGTCTCGCACCCAAATGTCAAAGAAAGGCAACTTTGGCCTTCTGGACAGGTTTCAGCACAGTCACGTTGCCACGTTTCAGTTTCGGCCACCTTCTTCTCTGACGGAGACTGCGCGTGGGATGGCGTAGTCTCGATGCTGTTTTCAGGAAGGCCTCAAGTGCTGCTGCAATACAGGAAGTGGCTTTCGAAATGAATTGAGTTGAAAAGAATGGTGCCTCAACACGCTCAGGGCCAATCGAGTAGACTCGCTGGAGGTTGACACCTCAATGCCGTGACAGCAGGCCTGTGCAAGCCTCAGACTTAAGAGGCTCTTGGGTCCATAGGCCCCTGAATGTGAGGGGGAAACGTGTCTGTTGGATCGCCTTTGTCAGAGGCTTCTTCTTGGACTTGCCAAAGACGTCCTGGGGCAGCTGCAGGAGCCAAATGCAGGATGTGCTGCAGCAAGGCCGGCAGCTGGAGTCCTGATTAAGCCTGGCAATGTGCAGCAGACGAAGTAGCTGGAAGTCCGCGATGTAGTCTGCTGCATCGCTGCCCGCCTAATCACACAGGATTCGATGCAGTGATTGAGGCCTTCTGTGAAATGGACTTAAGACATGAATCTTCAGAAGCACGATCATCAACAAGTCATAGTCATCGTCATGGAAGAGGCCTCCTGGACAGCAGCCATGGCACCGCTGTCTTGATAGGTGCCAACCACATTCACGCAATCCCCGAGGACCTTCCAAAGCGATGTCTAGTACCAAGGTGACCAACAGCTTCCCTTGCATGCCACGTTCGGGCAGCTGCATGCTCACGTCTGGCTGGCGTGGCAGAAGCAACTGCTGCACTCTCTCCGTTGCAAGTGAGACGCTCCCGGTAAGAGCAAGTGCTGTGCGGCACGTCTTACAGGAGCTTGGAGAGGCAAAGGCAGCTGGTCATGCCTCAGCCCCACACGTCAAGTTTCCCTTCACAACAAGTATTCCACGCTACCTCCCTGTCTCTTTGGCAATGGCACTGCTTGCACTTCACTGAGCCCACGGTGTACTCGGCAAAGCTCCTCCGGAACATCAACATATAGTCGGCCAACACCTTCATGCAGGAACGGAACCTTCACGGGACCTGACAGCTGCGACAGGTATAGCTTGTCGGTGGACTTCTTGCGCTTTCTTCTCCGGGTGGAGTGCGGCCTGATGGGAAACCCACTAAGCCCTACGCCCACGAAGCCAGTGCAAACTCTTGCTGTGGTCAAAGCACTAGCCTCGTCTTCGCAGCTTTGCCTCGTACAGCGGTAAGGACGGCCCAAAGTTGGGGCAACGGTGGGATCCTCATGCGAAGCAGCGCAACCTGCCCCGGGGTGCCCAAGAAAACGTGTGGGATTCGTGCAGGATCCTCAGACTGCTCTTTCTATCGTTCTGTACATCTCTGACCGGCCGTTGGCCACAAGGCAGCAGCCCTTAAGGCTGTAGTAGCCCGTGCGGTACAGCCGCCGCAAGCATTATCAAAAGCCAAGAAGGGCCAAGCCAAACGCTTGGCAGCGCCGAGCAGGACTGCAACCAAAAGTGCGCAGTCCTGCATTTGTTGCGGCAAATCTTTGGCCGCAGGCAACCGCAGAGCCTTCTCGGCTCCCATCAATCCATAGAATTGCTGTCGACACTAGTCGTCACCAAACACAGCGTCCATCACGTCCACCATATCCTCCACATCAAATTCCCCAGACTCCTCGCCAAACAGTCATGGGCGACGTCTGAGTTTGTGTGGGCGTCATTTTCCCACTTGCAATGCCTACGTCAAGCCTGATCTTCCGATTTTCTGATTTGCTTTCAAGCGTTGACCCCTCAGATTCTCAGAGAGTTTGATGGTACCAACTCCTGTCTCCCTGGCCTTTCTCAAACGCATCTCAACTGGTCAGACATCGGCCGTGTGCTACATGCCTGTGAGAGTACATTACAGCAGTACGTTTGCTCCTGTGACTCGCCACTTTCCCCGCTCTCTTCGTCAAGCTCCTCATCCTTCCGAAGGCTGTGGCAGAAACAGGCTCGTGTGAAAGGCCGCCTTTATGAAACACTGTGCACAAGGTCTTGTAAGCACACCATTCTTTGCTTAACTGGCCTCATCACAACCACTGGGTCTGCTTGCCATTGAGCTTTCCCCGACTGAATCAAGGGAGTTGCGCTGGCCGAGTTCTCGGGCGTATGAATGGTCATCATGCTGGCTGGCCTTGACCAAATCCACCCACGGCACGTACCACGCTTGAAAGGAAGCGATACTTCCTGTGAATCATGAACAAGAAACGCCCCGCTTGCTGGTCAAGATGCAGTGCTGTGCAGCGCAGCGAAGATGTGGCCAGCGCCGAAGCCCAAGCCACCTGAACTCAGACCGTCCAGCAATGCCGCGTAGGGAGCTGAGCCATTCTGGCCTGCAAGGACGAGTACTCTGAGGCTGGGTTGCACGAGCTTTCGGAGTTTTGCTGCCCCTTCTCGCCTTGAGCGCCCCTCAGCATGTTCGCTCCGTTCGGTGCAGCGGCCATTGACCCGAGGAAGCCGGCTAAAAGCGCAGAGGATCCTCTCAGCGAGCCGTTGTCAAAGGATCAAAAGCTACATGCCTGGTCCAGCATGGCACTAAGTGCTGCCGCCAGTCCGGCGCTGTCACCCATTCCAACTCCACATCGAGTTTCCGGTGGGGCGGGCAAAGAAATGGTCGTCAACGAGAAGGGCTGACTTAGCGGAAAGCGGAAAGATCCAATTTTGTTGCTCAAGCCCAAGTTTTCAGGCCAAGGCACCTTAGCTCGATGAGGAGAGAGGTGGCCAGCTGCGGCACCTGCTCAAAGTCTTCCTCCTCAAGGCGAGCCCGGATCCTGCGAGCACAGCCAAGCGCCCCGCATCTCAACGCAAGAAAATGGGCTGTCAAGGTCTCCTTTCCAGCAAGCTCAGGTATGAGAAGGAAGCAGCTGACGGATCCTGGCAATGCACAACTTGGATCCAACTTTGTTCATGGCTTGCATGGCAAGCTGAGAGGTTTTGCAGCTCAATTCAGCCGCTCCTGAAGCGACTCCATAAACACAGAGGTCAATGCACCTCCTGCAGGACCAGTGGAGGATCTTCGATGCCCCATCAGCAAGGATCTTCTGGACGGCTGTACGTGGAACTGCGCTTGGACATTGCCCACATCCGCGCTGTCCAGGGCAAGTTTAGGATAAGCCTTAAAGCCTTGTAGACACTGGCAGGTACGAAGGGTCTTGCTACTGTGGGGCTTTGTGCTACTCACAATTCACACCTGGCAGTTCTCTGGTACAGTAGCTGACCATTCCGGATTCATGAGCCCGCGTTTCTTAATGTGAATTTCCTGATGAGCGTGCCGTTGTTCCCTGCAATTCTGTTTGTGATTTTCTGGGGCTCGATGATTGGGGAGTTGGACGAGCGCAGCTTATGCGTCTTTACATGGCTGGGCTTTCAGGAATCGGTTGCCCCCCAAGTGACAAACTGCAACACGCCTGGTCTGGTCAGAGCGGCAGCCTGTGATGGCCACTACTTCTCCAACAGCAAGCCCAACATTGTCTGCTTCATCGGTGGAGAAGCCGGCTTCGTTCGAACCCTTTGAGGCCTGGTGTTGCTTCCACAGCCCCCACAGCCCCAGGCCCATGCTTGCAGCATCTTCTAGCAGCCCAGCAGGGTTTCCTGAACGCATGGATTGCAAGTCCCGCAGCCAATCCTTGGAAAGCGCCAGAGATACGGCTTTCCCAGCCAAAGCTTGTTGTAGGTTGGCCTGCGTACCCGTGAAGAGGTATGGCAGATTCAGCACCTGGCAGTTCTTCGCCAGGTGTAACTGCTTGCCTATGTGCGCTCTCCCTCTTTCTACAAATCTGTAACAAGGGCTGCGTGAGGAGAAAAAAAAAAGATGGCAAACCCAGAGCCAGGTGCGCCACCGCTGTGGCAGCAATCCATGAGGCATGTCAAACGACAGCCGCTTGGCAGAGGTCGTACCAATGTCTCAAACAGTTCTGTGTCAAGAAGCATCCCCTCTTCATCGTAGTCCTCGCATGCAGGCGACCCAGAGTCACAGACATGCTGGCTAGCCGTACTTGTCTGAAGAACGCAGAAGAAAGAGTGTGCAGCTTGGGCAATCCATGGCAATCCTCAGGGCAGAGAGTCTCCACATATCCATCCGCCCCAGTATAGCTAGGTTCACGGCCTCCATGGCCAGAATAGTGGAAGAAGAGAGCATCTCCTGTCTGTGCTCTCCCGCACATACCAATTGCCAGCTAGGAAACACAACCCTAGATGTGCTTGACGGAGCTACTTCTGCTCTCCGGATACCGAAGTGCTACTGACAATTCTTGTGCGTTCCGCTGTTCTGGACGGCCTGTTTGGACATCGTGAACCAGCCACTTGATTGCTTGCCTCATATTCGATAAGGTCGGCCGCCGATAGCGTGGCCAGCCAGGCTCATCCAGCAGAACCATCTGGCAGCCCTCATCGGAGGGAAAGCCAAGTTGCTCCAGAAAGGGCCTCATCCTTTTAACATCTGCAATGCAGCCAGAGAGTTCTGCCTCCGTGCCAAAGTAATTGATCCCCACCAATAAGCTTTTCCGCTTGCCTGGAAGTTGCACTCGAGCCTGCGAGGCAGCTTGTGGCGGCAGCACTGAAGGGCTCCGGACGACGACTCCGGTGACTGCTGGGATGCTGTGACTTGACATCATGGCAGATGGACTGCCTGCCTGCGCAAGTGGCTGCGCCATGGGGAAGCCTACAGCCACAACTGGAGCAGCTGCAGCTACAGGTAGGGGGAGGGCTTGCGCAACTCCAGTAACTGGGTGACCCGCAACAGCGAAAGGCAACGTCGTGGTCTGGGCAGAGGCCGCCGCATATGGTGCCACAGGACTGGCCTGCGGAAAAGCGACAGCTGTGGCGGGAATGGCCATTCCACTGGCCGCAGGGACGCCCATGGGAGCCACTGGGACAGCCATGGCCACAGGGGCTGCTGGCAGAGGCTGGCGAGCAGCTGACACGGGCTGGGAGGTGCTGGAACTCATCGGGCTCAGTTCCACTCGGTGCTCCTTATCGCAGTTCCGGCGTAGGAAGCAGCAAATTTGCGATCCCACTTGCCCCATCGCGAGATACCGGATTAGCACTGTGTTGAGCTACATCAACATGTACTGAGAGAGAGCAACACGACTGCACCATGCCCATGCGAGTAAGCATAGCTTGCAGCTTGACTGACTTCAACAAGAGCGCAGCAACTCCCAGAACCAATGCAAATTTCACCAAAAGCTCGACAAGATCTGCTAACCGCTAACCATCTTGTGAGGCTACCGCAGGAGTGGCCGCTTGAAGGCCCCCTGCACTGCAATAAATCCTCTGAAACTCATCCGACTGTTATCCAGGAGACCGGAATCCGAAATTTGCTCCCGACATTTTTGCGAGAGCTCCTCCTTTTATGTTTAACTGAGGACTCGCAAAGGCCCAGTGGATATCCGTGGCCTCTCGCAGCAGCAGCGCCAGAAGCTGTGGCTGGCTCGCTTGCTCCATTAGACCTCCTGAGCCAGATTGTTAATATCAATATATAGATATATCACTACTATTATGAAGATCAATAGTACCAATATTGTCAGGAATTCTATCATGACCAATACTGCTGTTAAATTAGATAGATATACATATTAAGAAGAACAATTCCATGAAACCTGAGATGCCAGCTGCTAACAAATACAGCCCACAGGCGCCGTGGAGGCAGAAGAGGAAGTGTCTGTAGCCCAACCTGCGCGGGCACCCGTCATGCAAAAAAAGTGATGCAAATGGAGCTTAATCATAATGAGATGTAGGTGGTAGCTGGCATGCTGTGGTGCCGGCATAGTCAGAATCGACCACCAGCATTTCCGGGCATTTGAATTGCACCTGTGCAAGACCGCTGTTTTTTTTAATGCAGCGCTGACCGAATAGAGCGCGAAGCGGCACGCCTCAAGAAGTTGACCTTGGAGAATGGGGCCGAGGGAAAAAGGCCAAGGATAAACAAACCCGGCGCAACTTCCGACAAGCTGTGGTCCCACGCATGCTTGCGAGATGGTAGCGTTTGGCTCCGTGTGCGCATAGCGGAGTAAGGCACTGGACAAAGGAAGAAGTAGGGCAGCCTGGCATATGAAGCAACAGAAGTTGTTATCTGCGATAGCTTGCGAACATGCCAGGAGCGGCTGAGGATCCCTGCAAAGATATTCGGGCCTCTAGCTGATGCTCAGCGCACACTCTCGTCACTGACAAGCCCATGGGCAAAAGCCGTTCCCAATCCTGTGGGGATACGTATGAAACCGTGGTACACTTGACGTGCTAAGAGCACTCAAGATTTGGGCGGAAGCCGTGGCCCGGGCAGGCAGGGTTGCCACAGCCGCACCCCGAAGAAGCTGGGACCCAACCGCCTCACACTTTGACGCAGCAGTAATCCTGCGACATCCGGAAGCTGCGCCTTCATCCATGTGGCGGCACTTTCTGGTGTCAACGGCTCCTGGGAGCTACAAGTAGGTTTGCCCATTGCCCCCACACTAATATTGAGCGCATACTTGGCATGAGTTCTGTCTAGAACCATAGAAAGTGCTTCAACATTTCCTTCACACGCAAGATGTCAGCGCAGCTCCTTGGTGAGCTCCTCCGTGGCGCTGTAGACCTTCTTCTGCGCATCTTGGACGCTTTCCTTCGCAGCTTCCTCAAGTGAAAAGTGCAATTTCAAACTGTTTGATGGAACATTTACGCCTTGGTTCTTTGACTCAGGGCCCGAGGCTGGAGCCAAAGTGAAGGCTTTTGCCTTGTCAATGGCCAGCAATGAGGCCGCTGCCTTAAATGAGTGTGTTTTTCACGGGAATTTGTTGGCAAGCATTTCCGGGGGCTCCAAACATCAGGGGCCCTTTTGCGGGAGTCCCTGTAATAAGGATCATATCATATCATGATTCATATTTGGGCCCCTTGTTCGTTGGACCCCTTCTGGAGCTGGCTGAAACAGCATCCCGGGGTGCCAGCTAAAAGCACCAGGCACAACCAGGGGAAGCTCGCTGCGTCCCGTCTGGTACGGCCCATTCTAGCAAGAAATGTCGCCTTCTTTTGCAAGGGTTTGCAAAATTAGATGTGCTTTTTGGGGGGTGCCTATAGTACGGCCTACAGTATATGAGGGGGTGTGTGCGCAGGGCCTCTCTATTTCTGAGAACTCCTATTAATCTACATGCCACCGTCTTCTTAATTATCAGCTGATTGAGCCTGCCAATGTCTGACAAGAGTTGTGCCTGTCATCACTCTGCATCACGTTCACTTTTGCAAGGTGCAGTCAAGGTGTGGTCAAATGATACCGGCCATGCCATTCTGCCATTTGCGCTCGCGCCGGACTCCGCTCCTTTGGAGATAGAAGCTCACTAAATAATCCGGGCTCAGGATACCTCCGAGAGAAAGCAATCGCTCATCGGTACACACCTAGCGCTCCAACCTCTGGCATCCCTTGCAGCCCCCGATCCGGGTTGCTGGCTCATGCCAACTCAAGCACAAAATCTTGAGATCCTACATGTCGCAGACCTCTCGAGCAGACAAATCTCTAAACTGAAACGAAATAAAGCCAGGGCCCTGTGGCCAAGCAAAAACTGAACGCACTTGCCGCTTCTGCGAGCAAGCCACTCTTGGAAAAGTGAAACAAGTTGCAGTCATATGTGCTTGTGTTCTGCGAAAGACAGCTCCCAACCCGCAAAACCACACCAACATCCCAACGGTCAGCACTCGACTGTCAAATCGCCCACATGACCCGAGGCCTCCCTAGCTAGGCCAAGAGGGCATCAAGTGCCAATTCGCAACACTGCAACACTGAAGGGGCGTCTGCGCGCCAACCCTAACCCTACCCAGCCCCCTACCCTATCCGTCACTTTGCCTGGAGGCTGCGTCTCACAAGAGGTTCCTTCACTGTGCAGCACCTGCTCCCTCTGGATCCTCCTCTGATGAACTTGTTGGGTCCGAAAGCTCAACCCGAGTGAACTGCAAAGAGCCTCGCAGTCGTTCACTTCGCCAGTGCGGATGAACTCCTCCTGCCACAGCGGAGAGTTCCAGGCCAAAGCCAAGTGGACAGCTTGCCCTTTTACAAATTTTCTCTGATAGCATCCAGTCCAATTTCTTCTTGATGGCGTCCAACCGACCAGAAGACCATGAGCCTTTACGCTCCTGGGCATGCACTCCCTCGGCGTCATCCTCCTATGGTAGTAGCCGTAACAAGTCTACCACTTGCTGCAACTTTGTAGAGGCCTTGGAGGATACGCGTGGCTTCTTTTTCTCCTTGTCTGGTTTCTCAGCAACTGTCTCCTTGAGAAGCTGCACCTCAACATGGAGTTCTCTTATCGCGTGGCGGAAGAACCCTCTGTTATCTACAAAGGTCTGGGCACGATGTACACATGCTTTTCATTCAGAAAATGAGATGACGAACAACGGGCTTCATACCAGTGAGTACCGTACGCAGCTTTGCAGATCCTTCCGAGCACGCGAGGTTTCCTGAAGTGCCTTAGCTGTAGCTGACTGCCAATCGACTATTCAAATCCTTTACAGCCACATTTTGGGAAGCTCAGGTGCCAGCCTGCTGGATCCGCTTGCCATGCGTGTCGACCTTTTCCAAAGTCTCCCTGCGGTAACGCCAGAGAGTCTCCCGGTCGATGTCCGTCCACACGTGCCTGACCTGTCAGCAGCCAACAACCGGAGAAATTGGCAAGCCTAGTCCAGGAGCGCAAACACTGAGCCAACTGCTGTGAGCTTTAGCCCGTTCTTGGACTTGTGAACCTTTTGAAGTGATCTTCTGAGTCTTCACGAAAGATGCCAACTCTGGAAGGCTGAGGCGGGAACACCTTGCTGAATCATCAGGCGCAAGCGGTCCTTGTCCAGGCTCAGCTCCGTGTCCAGGTCCCGAATGGATTTCCTCGGCTTGAGCCCTGTTGCCAGGGCATTTCCGGGCATGCAGAACACTCAGCTTCGACAAAAACAGGTGTCCTCCGCCTCTAACTGCCAAGTGAACAAGTGTCGCTGTTGCTTCAGCTCCTCTCCAGGACGAAGCTTGCGGCTTGGCGTCGAAGACCTGGTCCTTGGCTCTCAGCTCAGCATACCACAGGTCTTGCCTGATTGGTTCTTGTTTGTTCGTCAACACGGTTATCTTTTTGGTGCTTCTAGCATTATTCTAGTCCTCTCTCATCGACCTCCATTTCCGTGCATCATGGACAGCACTATCCGTGAGGCACTGGTTTAAACTAAACATCTTTAAGCCATTCTCCCTGCAGGCCACGATGCGGTCTTACGGCACCACTTTCCTTGCAGCTAGAGGATGCAAATCACTTCGCCCAAGCTGACACAACTGTCAATCCACGATGTGCTGCGTTTTTCGTGCAACCGCAGCTTCTCCACTGCTGAGCTGTGTCCAGCATGTTGTCCGGACGGAGGGTGGCGGCCAAACGCGCAGCCTGACATGACTAGGTGACTAGCTTTAGAGAGCTGAGCAAAGCCATACCATTCCGCCTTGCCGTGATACAGACTACAAGCAACGGCGCCTGCTTTGCTTTCGACCAGCGCCTACATACAGACCTGGTACCTGTTCCATTCTCCTCATCACTTTCCAGTGACCTTGGACGTGCAAAGCGCGGAAAACTTCTGCTTTTGGCGAAGCTGCATTGTACCATCGGGCAAGGAGATACTCGACCTAGACCACCTAGACCTAGACTTGACAGCCTTTAAAACGGCGATGCAACGGCAGAGCAACATTCCACGTTGGATGCCGAGACACGTAGAACTGCGCGCCGACCCGCTGGCAACTGAAACAGAGGCATCTTCACCCATGTGCAAGCATTGTGCTAGATAGAGATGACGCTCTCGTGACGGAAGCTCCCAGTGCACCCTAGTGCAATGTTACTTCTCGAGCGTTTGGTGGCTTGAAGATGCTGGGGCTCTCTCAAGAAGATGTGAAGACACTGCATAGGGGCCTGGGTCAGCAACTGGTTCTTCGGTCTCCCTGAGAGGATACCAGCCAAGGAAAACAGCTATCAAGACTGCATGCACTTCAAGTCCAGTAGCTCTGGCAAGGCTTCCTCTGGAGGGCCAGCTGGTTCTTCAGTCTCTTCACCTGCTTGGGCTACAGCGTCTGCTTATAATGATAAATATTAGTTATGAGAGTCTGAAGTCAACTTTGGAAGTCCGGTGCCTGGATATGAAACTGACATTACGAGCCTTCGCAGCAGCATTAAAAGCAACACCATACTGGGTGGTCATTACGATGGCCTCAAATGGCTAAAAGTTGTTGCGAGCAGGTAGTCTTTCGGACAGTGAGACGCTGCTTCGTGTGTTTTGCATACTTCCTGCATGCAAGTTGCAGAGGAGCTTGCCGACGCTTAGCATAGGTAGGGCAAACCAAGGGTTATCAGATGTTATGAGAAATCATGAATCATGATTGAGGGTCCAATCCAGGAGGTGATTTCTTATTCTGACTGTTCGGATACGAAAAATCCCTGACCCTCAACCGGAAAGGCCGAGTTCTTGTAATAGGATTATATAGGCTGCACAGGCGACATCTCAAAGACAGGTGCTTCCCATGCAAGAGCCACCACGTGACGGCCTTCATCCTCTTCACGCGGCTCGAAGATCAGGTGGCTTTCAGATCTGGCAATTCAGCGAAAGTCAAAATTACAGTGATCTGCTGTGCTTTCTGATCACATGAGCAAGAAATGTGAGGTCGAGGCCGTTTGAAGGTCTTGGTTCCCTGCTCGCACAGACAGCTCTCTTAGGTCACAGGACAAAGTGTAGAGTCCTCCACACACTACAAGTAGCTTGCAACCACAGGTCACCCTACAGCTCGACTAGTTTTAATCTGTGCTTGCGATTGGGCAGTTCGACTTGCGTCGCCTTCTTGGACAGACTTCTCTTCCAGGGCGCTACCAGGATGCTTTCCTGCTGCCTTGGCTGTCCACAACTTTTTGCAATGGTGTTCATTCACCGGACTGCTGCTGCCACAGAAATAGCCATGGCGAATTGAAATCCAGATCGCAGTTCGTATTCGATGTGCAGTCCATTGACATCTAGTCACAGGCTCTACCAATGCGGAGAACAGCTCACAAGACCCGGGACTATCCAGGCACAGTCGCGGGGATTCCTCAGCCGCAGCAGCAGCCTCTGGATCCTGGTACAGTACTTGTCAGAGGATGTCTTTATCCCGCAAACCGCCACACTCAGCGTCCTCTGGTGAAGCTTCTTTGGCTTCAGGACCTGTTGATGCAAGTTGTGACAAATTTAAATTTAGGATGCCCAGAAGCCACAAACCAGGCTGAGCCTTCAGGTCCTTCTGTCGGCAAATCATCATCTACTGCAACAGGGTCGCTTGCGGGAAGATCCGCTGCACCGTCCCCCACAGCTTTCAGGCACAACAGATTTGATTTCGGGAGCACTTGCGGAACTTTATGCGGGCGTGCTCCTCCTAGAAATTCCTAGAAGCCCAACTGCCATGACTGAATGGCACGCAGCACCCTGTGGATCTTCCGCTTTTGCAGCTTCGGGAGGCTTGGAAGCCTTGCATGTTCTACATTGCATCTGAACTCAGCGCTGGAAAAGAAGCGATGAAATCGGTCCATTACAAGCAGGGTCTTGCCATAGTTGCGGGCCTCCTGGATACTGTTGAGATTCTGAGGCAAAGCTTTTGCCGCACCCAGCGTCAGCTTGGGGAGCACTGGCGTGCTGCTACCTGCCCGTTTATATGCATCATTCACATTTACCGGGCCAGCTGCAGCTACCACTCAGATAAAAAGGCCAGGTACTTTTGCGAAGTGGCGCGGTCTCCTCCGATTTCTTCGCAGGAATACGAGCGTGGGAATTAGCTGCCGGCTTCAATTCTTTGCTGCCTGCAGCCATTCCAGTTGCTGAGATTATAAACCTCACAGCGTTCTACTCGGCCGGGTGGCGCAACACTTGCGCTTCTCGTTTCCTTCGAGCTTCGGTCTTGTTGACGATTCTGGCGACGCCTTGGCTCTGCCGTGTAAAGTGGGTCGCCAGAATGCAGCGTCCCTAGCGTCTAGCAGCATCAGGGAGAAGATTGCTTCGCCAAGGTGCTGCTCCAGCTGGTCGACAGGACCTGCATGCTCGGAACCGCAGAAAGCATCAAGGGGCTCCACTGGGCAGTCAGGTGGCGTGTGGCTGTGTGAGGCCCAGCTTGGTCGGCTTCTGACGTCCTGCTGCACTTGGGCTTGGAAGAAACCCGAGTTTATTGGTCCGCTCTGCAAGCTTTTGCCCCACCTACTTCTGGTCGTGGCGCTGGAGGATTGCCCTCGCATGCATCAACGCCTCTACCAGCGGAGCCAGTCCCGGGATCTTACCAAGTGAAATGTCATTTTGGGGATGGGGTCGGGTTTCTCGCCATCTTGCACGGCTCGTGGGCGCCTTTGGCGTCTGCTGCAAGGGGCCCAACCGGAATTGGCGGCAAGTAGGTCGTGCCGCCGGCAACCATGGCCTCACGCATGAGCTGCCAAATGCCCCGTCCTAAATCCCCTCCTACATGGAGCCACCTGCTTGCAAACGCATGAGGGCTGACGACCTTGGACATCTGACTGAGCGCATGGCGAACTCCGTGCACCACGAGCTACTGCGATTGGAGCCCAAAGGAATTCGATTCGCCAGGGAGGTCCACTCAGCTCAGCCTGTATCTACGTATCCCGCTTATGATCATTCTTTTTGTAGACGCCTCACCCATGGAGTCCTTACACAACTTGCTCGGTGGATAAGCCCGCTTCTGACATGACATGGCGTAATGATCACGGGCGACATGTACTCACAAAACTACAGCGCTGCTTGCAAATTTTGAGGCTTACTTCTGGTGCAGTCAAGCCATCACTGACCTTGCTCTTGCATTCTTGTGGCAAGGCTTCTTGGCAAACAGCAGGCATCTGGGCCATTTGCCAGACTCACGGGATGAAGCTCGTCTGCGCATCCCACAGCCAGCGCAGCTTGAACACGAATCTACACATATCTGTTAGCCTCCGTCTGTGGCGCCGTCCGGAGTATGAACCGTGTTACCGGGGCGTTGGTCCGAGGTCATCAATGCCAAGGGACCCTCCGGATGTCAGGCACTCACATCTTGCGCTTACGTTTTCCTTTTTCAGCAAAGCACTCTGGTGGGCAACACACTGCAAATCAATCTGAGCCTGCTCGCCTTTCTGAGGATGATATTCATTGTTGCCACATGTTGGAAAAGAACGCAAAGTGGCCTACCGGCAACTCCATTTTTTCCTGTGATCAGGAACTGGCAGACTTCTGACAATCTCCCCCGTGCATGATTCTGTCTGTTGCGAGCCCAGTGGCCGGGGCGGACGCGCGCAAGCGCTTGCAATTGCTGATCACCATTTTGGATAGCCTTGAAGTACTCCTGCTGAAATTGATTCATATCTCGGGGGTTTGCAGATGAGCCCCCCGTTCAGACACTCAACGATCTTTGTACCCAGGAGTTTAAACCCTCTTTGACAATGTGAAGGATGTCTGGCTCAAGGCCTGTCATCCTCTGTACGAGGCCGGCATTTGGCAATCCATACATACAGCAAATGAAAATGAACTGCAAGCGTGTGAGGCCCTGCCCTTACGTGCAAATTCACCGGCCTCGTGGCTGCTGCCTACTTCACTGGCCATCTTGATATACCAAATTAACAAGAATATGCCTCAAGCCGTTTTGTTGCTATCCTTGGGAACGCATACCCTCTGGACGGCTGCTGCAGTTGTTCTTCCACTTGTCAAGGTACTTAACAAATGCCAGTGACCTTCAGCCCACCTCGCAAGCTGAAAGCTGTTTCAAAAAATCTCTGAGTGCCTTGGCTGGCACCCGCAAGAGATGCTTTGCATGTCATGTGTCTGCTGCCCAAAGGGCTCGTGCTACGCGAGGCCGCCCTAGAATCTGCGTACGCCCGCCCAAGCGTCAGACATATACTAGATGAGCGCATTGTCACGGCAGCCTCGAGGGCGTTCAGCCCTGGCTTAAATTCTACAAATTCATTTTGTGCAGGTGCTTCTCACCTGCACCAAAAGGATCGACTTTGCCCAGTGCTGACAAGCTTCGATAGAAGGATTGATGTAATCATAAGCTACCAGCACAGGCGGGCTGTCACTGTAAGCTTCGGCTTGCCTTCAGGGCCACGGCAGCCACTGCCAGGCCTTTCCTCTTTGCATGGCACCGGCTAGGCAACCAGACCCTTCCGAATTCAAGAAAAAGTGGCAAAGGGTTGCCAGGCTCAGCAAAAATCTCGGCGTTTGTGGACTGGGCCCGAGTCAGTGTCACCTGGCCGGATAAAGGAGGTCAACAGGGCCACGTCCCCATGCAGCTGAAGCTGAGACCTCCGCCACTTAGCGAAGCCGACCTCCCTCTATCTTGTCCACCGCAAGCAAACTGCAACCACACCACATGCTATCACATGCTGCTCAGCTGCAACATGCTGATTAGGAGTTGCGGAATGCTCGCCAGGGTCCTGCACAGAACCAGGCCAGCATCTGTCTGAGGAGCTACGCGCACCTGGCATGAAGTGACGACAAGAACCACAGCCAGGAACCCGGGAATGCGATGCAGATGGAAGAATCGGGTCATGACTCATGTCAGAACAGCGCAATTTGAGGATGGCTGGCAAGAGTGGCCTGATAGTGGGTGCCGCCATCCAAGTCAATGATGCAGCGTTCGCTGAGGGCCACGAGCTGCCCCGACCTCAAAAAAAAGAGCTACTGCAGCAGACACTGATGAGGTGACGTCAGCATCAACCTGGGGACAATGAGGAAAGTTCCTCAGGCCCTTGCTTACTGATTACCTTGACCGCCTTGTCTCGGAAGTTGCCTTGCCCACTCACTCAGAACACGTGGCCTTAATTGGGAACCACCTAGACAAAAGAAATTGAAGTCGCGATGAGCGTACCTTGGAGTCTCAGTAGCTTCTGCTGATGCTGATCTCGCAAGACGTACTCTCTGCCTCAGAAGGGGGTTCTCTCCAACTGCAGCCACCCCACCTTGCCTCGGCTCAGCTCGCGGCTACCATCTCGCTCCAATGAGCAGAACACCTATTCAAGCTGCCCTCTTTCATCACAAGGACTTTCACCACGTGAGCACAAGTTAGCTCTTCTGACCTCTCCAGATGGTAAACAAATCTCCGGAAGACGCCGTGGTTTTTCAAAGAACATATCTGTGCCTCGGCTGACTGTTTGCGCGCAGAGATGGCTAAGGCTAGCTTAGCTGAGCATCTGGCGGATGGAAGCAAGAGGCTCCCTGTCCAGCATCTGGAGAAAGATACCACATTGCGGCCTGCGCGGCAACGCTTGCACAACAAAGGCCAAATCCACAAGCTTCAAGCGCGCCCGGATCCCGACTCGTTGACAATGATGTGGCCTGAACAAAGACATGGCTTTGAAGCTAAAGCGCTACTGCTGTCTTTTAGTAGCTGAGTGTGCTGCTGAGCGGGGAGCCCTCCAAATCGACCACGCTGAAAGAAAGCCTAAATCATGGATGACTTTGAGGACGTCAAGGAACTGGACCATGCACCTCTTAGAACATTGTCCTACCGTCCTACCTGTGTGACCGCCTAACCTGTGATTGCACATTGAGTAGCATCCATATCCTCTAACGCAGAGAAAACAAGGAAGCCTTTCTACCAGGGCCACGCTGGTCCTTGGCCTTACACTAAGTTCCGCGGCTCCTGTCTTTGGTCGGCGAGGACCTGTCACTTCACATGGGCTTCACATGATCCAGGGCATCCAAGCCAAAGCCGCGAGAGGTTGACAAGGTAAATTGATTCCTGGATGCATCGTATCCAATAAGCATCCCAAGAAGCTTATCAGCAAAAATGAACAACACTCGAGGATGGAAGAAACGTCTCAAATCAGAAGTGAAGGACAAAGCGTGCGGGAACCAGTCAAGACAGAAAAGATGTTATCTGAACCCTGACTCCGGCATCCCGAAAATGCACAGGATAATACAGGACCAAGTTCAGAAATTAGTTGAAGAGCCAGGGAGGTCCGTGTTTCTCTAGCTGGATGCTGTTTGCGCCCACCCTTGCGAAGTCTTGCGCCTGTCGGCATTTCAAAGCGATTCAACAAAGTGTACACAGAAAGGCAGAATCAACAAGTACGAGGAACTTGCTGTTTTTGCGCCCTCGCTTGCGCAAGATCTCGCGCATGGGTGTTCGCACTCCCTTGCAACACCTTAGTGTCGCCTGAGAATGGCTACCATTGGCGGGGGTTTTGAACGGCATCCAGCTGCCTGCCAACGTTGTTGATTAACTCTGACCTGCCACTGAACTTAAAGGCAGCCGAAAAAATTGCAAGCCGACATTTTTGGTGGGCGAGATGGTGGGTGACAACACGCCCACCCCCCATCAAGAAGCCACAAAGCCTCAAACTCGAGGGCCCATCCAAAACATGGCAAGCGATTGCCAAATGTGAAAGCGTTGGCTAAAGGCTTTTTGAGGTCATTGTCCGTCCGGTCCATCATGTGAATCCTCACTTTTTTGTTGAGGCCTGATGCGCTTCTGCGGCATCTTCACTGCAATAACTTCCAAAAGCAGACAAATCCCTTGCATGCACGAATAATATCTGGGTTTGGTGATCAATGCTGTCGAACTTCCACGCAACGCGCCTCGCGCACAGCAAACACAAACTCCATGCCCTCTGGGACCACCTGCAATTTGCGAAGGCACCCAGGCTTCGCAGTCCCATTTGTAGATAGAACAACTGCCAGAACTAGGGTCCGTGCTAAGCAGGGACAAAGGGTGTCCTCCTCTTCCGAGGATCGTGGTGACCAACTAAACATGGCTCCAGCTTCACCTGCGCAAGAAGCAGAGTGAAAGCACGCAGAGCTGCGGCACAGTCGCCTCCGACATGGCTTGGCCGCTTCGGTGGTGGCAAGGATGCTGCTGAGGCAGCTGGTACTGACACAGAACCTGCATCCAATCCGCATCTTGGAAACATGCTTTGCAGCTTGACAGTGTCATCAACTGGGTTAGCTGCTATACGGGCCCGCCCCCCCTGTAGGAGGATACTGCCTTGGCGTTGCCACAATCTGGCCGAAGGCGCGTTATGCAAAAATATGGAGGTAACACAGCAAAGCAGTAAACCCCAAACATGGCAGGTTCTGGGCTGCACGCCTTTCACCACGGGCTCCTCTCTGCATGCAGGCCGGAACCAAATCAAAGAAACTATAAGAAACTACTGGCTCTGAATTTTGGAGTTGGCAGTTTGATCCCCGTAGCCCGACCGGCTTCAGCTTTCATGTAGCATATGGCTTCCAGCATTGGTCGGCCTTGATCGGGGCCGTTGTGCATCTGGCGGCTGGCCTATAGATCAAGAAAAAGTATGGCTGTGGCCGCAAAGTCCACGAAGGCGGATATTCACACCGTTAGTCAGTTGACATGCTGGAGCTGCTTGGTACTTATTCGCAGGCAAGCCCTTCCTGATGGCTCATGAATTCGATGATTGCTCTCAAAATGCCAAGGGTGCGGCTGAGGCCAGCTCTCCAGCCGTTGGAGCCTCGGCGTCGGAAGCATGACCATGCACCCAGCAAACGTGCATTTGCAGCAGTTGCAGAGGCTTCGCAGGCACAGAGCAAATGCTCATCCACCCGAGCAGCTGCACAAATTCAACACAGGTGTTGGTGGCCGGGATCACGACAGGATAGCGAGCCACAGGTCGCTTCCCTTCCGTTTCTACCTTCGGTCGCGGGACAGGCCTTAGCACTCCAGCTATGTGCAGGCGGCAGCTTCCGACATCTCAAAACAGAAGTCTTGGCCACTGCATGATTGCTGGCATACCTGAGTGCAGCTCGCAGCGCTGCAGAAGGCCTGACACACACCGCCAGCCATTGCAAACTTGAATGTGAGAACAGAGAGAGGCCTGCAGAAACCAAGGAAGGAGTATACTGATTATGAGTATTGCATGGCAGCAGTAGCGATCCAGAACATGCCGGTCAGCTTCAAGCACAGAAACCGGGCTCAGAACCATCACTGCAGTCAGCGCCATGATCGTACTCAGGAGGCCTTGCGACAGCTCAACACACACAACCTTTGGCTAAAAAGACGCATGAGGGATTCTGAGTGCTTGGGTTCCCGCCCAAGATCAAAATTGCAGGATCCGGCACACCTCGGTGTTGCATGAATTCAAGGTCCAGCTATGCACAGTGAAGCACGCTCTGGGCGCCCTGCTCCTCCGTGAAATGAGGCCAACATGCGTTTGCAAGAGCCCCCAGGAGTGCTTCAAGTGATGCCACAGGCGGGCGTGCGCTCCGAGCGCCCGAGAACCTCTGCGAAAGAAAGGGTGATGGCTGAGCAGTCAGTTGCGCAATGGAGCAGCAGACCTGCAATCAGTAGTCCGGCTGACTCACTGTGCTGCCCATGAATAGCTTAGGGCATGGGGAATGCCAAGCAGGGCACCGCTCGGCATAGGCGCCTGCCAGTCAAAACTTGTTCTTAGCCATGTGCAGAGCAGAAATGGATTTCAGGCCGTCCTCGTCCAGCTCTATGCTTTCTTTCTGCGCCGGCTCCTGCCAACAAGAAGAGTGTGCTCCCGCCTAGCTGCCGCAGATGCGGGATGATGCTGGCAAGCAAGCGCAGGCACCTCGTCCACAGGCTCTTCCACAGACTTCAGGTTTGGAATCGGAGCCTCTCAACAGACCCATCTGGTGACACAGACTCACTGTTTGCAGGTATCTTTTTTGCTGCGGAAAGTTCCTCCTGAACCATATTGACCAATCATCCAGCTGCTGTAGTGGGTTAAAAGCTGGTGCTCTTCGACACCACCAGTCTCCACACTCCCAGCCATCATCAGTCTTTGTGATGGCCAGCTGGCTTGGAAGGCAATATTCGTAGTCCTCAAATGTGACCCGAGTATCCTTCGGCTCTTGCATTAAAACCAGCTCCTGAACGGGGTGCTGTCCTCTGTGCGCCACTAAATTCACCACGCTAGCACGCCGCTCGCGCAAGCACTGCAAGAATTGTTGGAACCACTCCGGCGTCTTGGAACTCTGCTCCCATTGCAGCGAGACAAACCAAAGCTGCCAATCCAGCCGAGGCATGTGGGTCAAAAGCACAGGTGGTGCACGATTTAAAGGGCCAGGCTTGTATGGGAATGCAAGCTCCACCCAGTACTTGTCGTCATGCGCCTTGCTTGCCAACCCGTCACGTTCAGCCTGTTGTGCCACTTCATGGGGCAGAGCGTGCAGCTCTCTTATCACCACCTCATCCCTGCTAGTCGTCATTGACGCAAAGAGGCCATATCGGCAGGCCAGCTGCCTGGAAAACAGCAGCTCCTCGGCTTCAGCACAGACTTCAGGCGGCTGCGCACGGCTGATCCGGTAGAGGGATGAAACCGTTGCTGGCATGTACATGGCCCAGTAGCAGAAAGTCAAGGCCCAGGGGAGGCCATCAAGCAAGAACCATGTCTGCAGGTTCCGAGACGTGGGACAACTGACCATGCTCTGCCCAAATTGGCGGTCATCCAGCAGCGCAGTTGCGATCACACAAGTTTGCAAGTTGAAGAAACCTGAGAAAGCATGGGCTTGCAAGCACTGGAATCAACACATGAGTCATGCAGTAGGCGCAGTCTGGGGTGTTTCTGGCTCAAGCGCTTCGGGCAGCAGTTCTTATCAGACTGGGTTGGGGATGGCAACGCAGATTTTGAGAGGCACGTGGCAGGGAGAGCATGTAAGCATTCAAAAGCCAAAGTAACAAAAACTTACCCTGAATAAAGCGTAGCAAATTGAAGCCAAATCGCAGCAAGCTCAAGCTGTAAACCGACAGATACACAAAACTGGCAAGTCCCACTATATCAGTCCTATCATACCCTGAAGGCCCTGAAGCCTCCCCAAGACAGACCGGAAATCCTGATCGCCGAACCGGAAATGCAGCACATGGCAAGGTACCGTAGTTCCCAGAAGCTGCGATGGTGACCATCAAGGTGCACCACAAGCACGCGCAAACAGCTCGGCCAAGCGGCCAGCCCAGCAAGGCAAGTAAGGAAAAAGGTCCCTCAACCCAAAGCGTTGCAAGCACCTGTGCTTTGGAGACTTGGAAGCTGGAGCTCCATCTGTGAAGCCTGCGGGCCATTGGCTTGGGCAAGCACGTGGTGCGGTGGTGATGCTGCATGGCCGTTCCAAAGTTCCATTCTGGGCAATTTGAGAAGAGCTTGCAAAGACATGAGCCCCACATCAGCTTGAAGCCCAAAAGAGCGAAACAATGCATTGCGAGCGCGGCGCAGGCCTCCTGCACAACATCCGAGCGAGGAATAGTTGCCAAGGCTGCGATGGCCGCCAAAGCCCCCATTTCCATTGCCAAGGCATCCCACTGGAAGTGCAAGAAGTCCGCCTGCATGTAGCCGCGGTAGACCACTGAAAGCCAGACAAGCGCAAGAGCGACAATGAGGCCGCTCATGGCGCACACAGGCAAGAAGCAAGCAGTAAGTGCTACGATAGCGCAAATGCGCGCAGCAAGGCTTGGCCGCCGGCACTGCAACTCTCGAAGAAGCATGCCTTCCCACCACCAAGGACCATCCTTGCTAGGGAGCACGAGGGGCGATATCCCGTCAGGTCCCATGAGACCATCAGCTTGCCGCCCCAGGGAAGCGAACATCACCGAATACAGTAATAGGGTCAGACGGGACACGACAACCGCTGTGAAACGAAAAGTACGTTGACCCCGCAGCATAGTCCAAGCTGACCAAGTGATCAGGCCGCACAGTGAGCGTGCGCAGGGTGCGCCGCGCAAGCTGGACCACGGACTCACCTTCCTCAAAGGGTCTGAACATGCTCTGATGACTCTTGACGGCATCTGCGACCTCACACTGGTGCAGCGCACTTTGCCAGCCAAAGAGTGCCGCGTCGGCTGGGACATCAACCATTTTTTGGCAATCAGAGTCCTTAACCGGATAGCTACGTTCTTGGATACTGTTAAAACGGGTACAGGAAGGTGCAGAAAGCATCAACATGGAAGGATCTGGAAGGGAGGAACACGAAACAGTGTTGGCATGTGCCGGCAGAGTCAGCTCCGTTGATCTTGGCAGTTGGAAGAAGACATCTAAGGATATTGAAGCGATTGTAAATGCAAATAAACCATGAATCACTTCCGACTTAAGCTGCTCAAAGAAGGCATAATTATTCAGGGCCCCTTGCTCCAGCCCAGGAGCGTGCCGTGAGACGACGGCCATGGCCAGGGTGCCAACCCACGAGGCTCACACATAGCGCGCACAGACTTTCAGTCGTGCCAGCATGAGGTGCTCAATGCCATGCTTGAGAAAATATCCTCGAAGCAACAAGTACGTGGCTTGTGGAGGCTTCAAAGGGACAGGAATGACGTCAAACGGGTTCTGTGGTCTCAGGCATGGGGGCTCATTGGGTGACGAAGCTGTTGCCTTTGCCGCCCCGCAAACCTGCACCTACCAATTCACAGTGCATTTTTTGGTTTGCTTCAACACAGGCATGCCTTCGCGTTTGGGTAGCATCCAAGAGATGAGGTCCTGAACTGACATGCCTATGTTTTTCGGCTCCTGTTCCAGCTCAGGAATGCCTTCGAGCCTTTGAAAAGCAGCTCCACAGGCCCAGCCTCGTCTAAGTACACTTCTGCCTCCTCAGCCGCGACAAAGCTTGCGGGCCTGACATGGAAATCGCGGCTCTGCATCTGGATGTACTCAGTGGATTTTGCTCTTGCTGCAGTTCACACAGGCAGGAGCTGTCCTTACAAATCATGTTGACTGAGCCCGGTTTCCCCCGAAATCTGCTTGTCAGGGCTCACACGCAGTCTGCGCACACGGTGGAGCTTGTATAGACTGACTTGGGTGCAGAGGCATCGCGCATACAGGATAGAACGACAACCTAGCACTGCCATCGCTGAGCTTCTTTATTTAGGCCAACAAATCATGTCAACAAGGACGGAAGCTACATCACTTCTAGCGTTGCTGCTACGTTCATCAGACATAAGAACTGCTGTGACCTTCGTCTCTGCTGTAGGTCATGTGCTTCTACCATGCGACCTGCGTAGCGGCTTTATCCCAAACACCGTCATCATCGTTCATCCATTGCTGCCTCTTGTCGCGTAGCACGAGGATGGCGCAAGGATAGAGAAAGCCGTTTAACATACAGTGGCGAGCCTCCGGCTCGACAAATGGCTGGCTTTGATTAACTCGGGTGCACAGGTCGTGACCTGAATGAAACATCAACCCAGGTTGATTAACTGCAGGGGCTGGCAAGGCTCTTCCTTGCCTGCCTTCGGCACATGAAGCATCTTCACCGGAGACCAGCCATCTTGACCGGCATTGTGAGTCCACTTCTGCACCCCTCCTACGCTACCGCTACCGTTGCGCATCCAGCCGGTTCGCCATGGCCAGGAAGCGGTCTTTCTCGTAAGCCTGCGTCTCTCCTCAGACTGCAAGACGCTGCTCTTAGGTAAGGAAAGCTTCACTTCAGGGCGAACCGTGTTGACCATGTGATGGGCCATCGCACTGACGGGTTGCTGCGGCATGCCACACCCAAATTGCATTCCGGGGTGCTGTTCACGGAGCACAGCGCCTTCTCCCCAATGGCTCCCGCATGCCATCGAGGTACCCCCGCAAAGTCTCCACCTGTTGCTGGTGCTGACATTCTTACAAAGTTCTTGTGAGATTATGCACGCGGTATTGCCATTGAGGGACCGTGCTTGCCCCATCCACTGCGTCGGAATATGCCAATGTCCCCATCCCTGCATCCGATAGAGAGCTGCACATGACAGTGAGAAGGCGACATGAATCCAAGCTCATGAAATTCAAGCAGTCCCCAGGTTAAGGAGGCCAAGCTGCATTGTCACGTAGAGCCGATACCTTCTGATACATGCTTTTCACAGGTCTTGAATGTAGGCTGATTAATGGCAGGCAGGTGGCTGCTGGTCCCGGCTTTCAATGAAGTCGTGCTGGACACTCTGTTCCGTTAGATGTTTGATCTCCTGCTGTGCTTGCCTGGGCTCGCGCAGTGTAAGCCCAAATGAGCCCGCTCATCTGTTGGTGCCAAGACGTGCCAAGGTGCAATAAGTTCTGGGCATGGCTGTCAAGCTTGGAGGCAAGCGCCTTCTGTCCATGGGCGTGGGAGTGCTCAATCTCCTCAATCTTCGAGGCTGCCGCCGAGTGCTGCACGCTTAGCCTCAGATTGGGTTCTCATCCACCACAGCCAAGCCACTCCCTTCAATATCACTTCGTTCTAATGCTCAGATCCAAGGCCGGACTGCAGACTTACAATTTCGGCCAAGACTCTCTTCGAGCTGTCTTGCCACCTGCCCGGCACAAGTGGCACAGTCCCGTCATAGGAACTCCACAACTGTTCCATGATCGAGACAAAAGGTGTGGCCACATCAAAAAAGCAGACCGGTATTCAGGAAGGACGCAGATGGATTGTACAGGTAAATTGATGCGAGGAACCACCTTGATGATGTCTTTCGTTTCTTTCGTTTTCGGGCTCGTTCGCTCGTTTCACCACGAATTGTCTCCAGTCAGTTAGGGGACAATGCCGCGGGCAGCACAGGACCATGGGAATGCTAGTTGACAACAGGTCTCAACGCATGAAACTCTTTGGTTCTTGTGTATTCCCGGCTTTCAGGCTTTCAGGCCTGGCCAAATCTCTGCACCTCCATATGCTGAGTGCGGAGTCGTAGCTCCTGGATATCCTGGGTGCATGTGGCTCTTTATTTGATACGGCCTAAGCCTTAGCCTGCAGGGAATTCATAGCCAGGAGTCCTTGACTGTCTGCTCGTGGCTATCTTGCGAAGTCGTCACCATCTGCCTCAAACATCAGAGTTTCGGCGTGCAGGGAGATCTTTTTCTCAAGTGCAGCTTCGTCGCCAAAGCTCTTCCTTGCCAGTCTTGAATTCGGCCGTTGCGTCGGCGAGGCCCTTGGACACTCCCACCTCATCCAGCATCGGGCTGCAAATGCGCGAAGGACTGTAGCCCTGTCGCCAACTAGATGCGCCTGTCGTTTCAGCTCCCCGTCATGCTCAGCCACTTTGTTGTTTAAAGCTGCGTGGGCAATTTCCTCACAGGGTACATCTGAATTCAGCCACTCCGCCACCCCCTGCTCTTTGTAGCCCTTGGACCTCCTCCTGCAGGGACTTTCGCAAAGACACAGTCTCTGTGATCCAGCGTTGAACTGAAGTGGTGGACTCCTGGTAGGACTGCGACTCCTGCGCAGCAGTGCCGGATCCCTATGCATGCTTGTCTGCTGGCAGACGAATGAGCAGACTTGAATGAAACCCAACTAAGAACCCCTTTTTCATATCAGGCTGTGTAACAAGCATATCCAAGCTGAAGCTTAGCATAGTGATAGTGTCTGGACACTGCAAGTGTTCGACTCACTACTCTGCATACTCTGCAATCACTTTCAAGACAAGACCGCAGCAGCCATTTCCGCTCAAGTACCCATGCATGTTCACGCCCAGCAGCTCTTCACAGCGCCAGCCTAAACCCTCGAGCTTCTACAAGTCATGACCCTGCCTTCGCCATCGCTTCCCGAATCTCAGACAACTCCGTGGCTAGTCCGATGGCTGAGATGCGCGTTTGCTGATGCTCTGCGGCCATCCTTGGTTTTCAATGCACTCTTGCCACCAGCGGTCTGGGGAGCTCATGAAATGCCAATCAGCCGAAGCTTGCCGACGAACCTTGATGCTTCCCAGGATCTCAGTGCAAAGCTGTCGCGAGGCTTGCTCCACTGAGTTGAACCTTTCCTGCCACTGTTCAGCTTCACAAGCAGCCTCCGACCTGCATGCTGCAGAAGACCCACACGCTGATACAGAGTTCATACGAACTCACGACAAGATCACGCCAACGGGTTGCGAACAGCTGGCAACTGGAGAACACAACTTTCAAACAGCCAAGCGTAGTGCAGCTTGGATTGCTTTCACGGCAGAACTCATACTTTGGAGAGGCTTAGGCAGATCCGGGGCCGCTGGCTGCACATTGGCAATCTTCTCGGCCAGCACTTCCTGATGCCAGGAATGTCTGAAAGTCTAACCATTCTCGCGGCCATGCTTTAAGTTGAAGATTGCGCCTCTGATGTTTTGTTCCGCTGCAAAACAAACGTCCCCACCGACAGCATGTGGCTGTTACATGTTGCATACATAATAGCCCATGCAGTTTGCTTCATATCCACCACTTGCCTCCCGCTCACGCAGCGCTGCGGCGCCAGTCTGCAGCGCGCCCTGAATTTTGCCTTCCACCTTGGGCCAGGAGGTTTACTTGATCCTCTCACTGCTCACCCAGCACTCACACAGAGCTGGCCTGGGTCCCCAGATCCTCAAGCATGGCACGGCTTGCGGCGCTGCCACCTGCCATGTAATGCCACATAGATGCACGCGGAATCACGCAGACAAGCGCCAGTCTTGAGCACGGGCGAGCCACTGAAAGAGTTTTGGAACTCAGTTATTCTGGCGTGGACATTCTCGGACAATGCGCGCTGATCCTGACATGGGTAAGGCATATGCCATGCTGCGCCGACTGAACCTTGCATCTCACAGGCTGGCCTCTGCCACAGCCATGAGCTGTGCTCCAAGCTGCTGTGCTATGCTGTCCAGGCCTCACTGCCAGAAATCTGAATCCTATTGCATATTACTGCCAACTGCCAGAACTTCCTACTCACAAAAGGAAACAAACGCATGCCATGCCACAACCACCCAGCCGCTGAAGCTCTCCCTCCGTGCTACGGCTTCGCATTGTCACCTGGCCACATTGCATACAGACAGTCTGGCCCTGCCAGGCTCCACATTATGCGGCCATAGCTGATAAAATCAGGCCCACCTCTTCGTTCAGGAGGGAAAGCCGCTCCTCGATGTGCCCATGCACCTTGTCGAATCCAAACAGCCCAACTAGCATGCGCGAGTGAGGATGCAGGCTATGTCACCAGGTGTCCCTTGGCCTCATTACGAAGCGATGAAATAGCAGAGGCAACAGTATCCTGCAGCCAACGACTTACAGCAAACGTGATGATTCGTTGTCCTGGATTTTGAAGGCTGAAGAGACGGCTCCTTTTCATGGAGCCGTTCTTGGCGGTCAGTGTGCATGTCCTCGCCTAAAGCACATTTCAAGATGACGTCACCTTCAACTAAGTGGCCCAGGCTGGGAGGCTGGGGACTGCACGGACCTCCTCCAGGCCGGCATGCAACTTTTGCAGGGCCTATGCTGCCATCAGGTCAAAGTCAAAGCCCCAGTGGAGGCAAAGAGGCGAATATCAGTCACACATTCTGGCAAGCCGCCTCTGCAAACTTCATGAATTGCTCACGCAGAAGCCTCAGCAAGTTCATGTCAGGTCCTTATCAACTTGTTGCAACAAGTGCACCTTGCACTCAGCTGAGGAGCTCTGACTGCTGGAAAGCCAGGCCTGGCATGTCAGATCTCCGTTCATTTCTTGAACCAGCTATGCAGCCCCTCTGCAGTTCAGAGTTCGGAGGCCTTGTTGTCTCACCAAAGGATCCATGTTGGGCATGATGAACCTTGGATGCTGGATAGTTTCTCCAGAATCAACGTCTGTAGTTTGATCAAGCGGCGGCTGCCGAGGGGAAATGGGCGAGCCAGCATCGGGAGCGTCTGGAGCTCCTGGAGCTCCTTGACGGCTTGGGCTCTCACCTGGCCGCATCGCTACTCGCTGGCTCGCTGGCGCAGGAAACTGCACCCGGGCCTGTCGGCGGTGGTGGGGCGGATCGGCGACCCTCTGCAGTGGGTGCGACCGAGAGAAAGGCCGCAGACGGCGCCGATGGACGCCACAACGACATGGCAAAAAATGCGTTGGACGACTCTGTGAACTCTGAAGTGGAGGGCAGTTCTACCTAACAGTACATAACAGCTTATCAACGAGTTCCATGCGGACCCTCATGTAAACTTGAAACAATCAGCCTTGCAACTGATCCGAGGACTTGTTGGCCCTAGTTTCCATATGCTCGAGAGCGGAATCTACACACAAGCTCTGCACACAAAGTGCTCCTTTGAATGACAAGCTTGGGACAATGCGGCTTAGCGATCTCAGGTGAATGAAGAAGCTGTTCAGCTCTCAGAGCTCCAACTCGTCTCAGCGTCTTGGCCACGTGCGCCTTCGTCGTCTGCTGAGACCCGACCTCCAAAGGATTAGTGGGACCTCCTTCCCGACAAGAAAAGACCAACAGGATTTATCGTGCTGCGAAGCTACCTGGGAACCTCGGGAAGGGTTTTGAGATGGGGGCCTGGTCGCTGCATGATCCTTGGGTTGAAAGGTCATCAAAGCATTGCAAAACCTGAATAGATGGCCCGTGTCCCCATCACCCGCACATGCGTGCACAATGAGAAGCTAAAACCCGGGACTTCTGCAATGTGCTCTGCGTGATGCATCTCTACATTTTTGCGTGGCACCGTATTCAGCAGCTCATGCGGGTACCGACATGTGCGAGCCTGGGATCACCTTGTGCGCCGACCTTGAGATTGTCAGCGAGTCCAAAACTCCGAAGTCGAGAAACCCTACTTACTTTACTAATCCATCTTGGCATGGTAGAATGGACTGTGGATGGACTCGATCATCTGAGCATGCTGCTGCGTGCTCTTTTCGCTGTGCTTGATGCCAAGCTCCCTGGTGCCAAGGACCCACTGAAAGCGCAGTAGATCAACAGAAAACGTGCATCTACTGGCCAGGGCAAACATCTCTTCAACTTGTGCCTACAGTATCATTCATGACATTGCAAAACATCATCCAGCCAACGTGCACAACTCATGTCAGCTGTCCATGGATCTGGCACCTCAGAAACATCGGCAGCCGACAGTTGTGCCAAGTCCTGGAAAAATATAACACAACGTAGCATTCTAGCCGATTCTAGCCTAGCCCTTAAACGCTTGTTCCATTTCTGCAGCCAGGAGGCTAGACATGGCATACACAAAAAGAGATCATTTTTATCACTCTCTGTCTAACAAGGAGCTTGCTTCAGGGATAGAAGCCCAATTCCAAGCTTACAGCGTCTGCATCTAATTCCAAGCCCTATGGACGGGCGGAAATGCAGGGATATCAAAATTGAATGTTTGTTTTTGAAAGCTTCCGATGAGATAGAACCTGGATCAAAACTTACAGCACTTCTGGATTTGTATTTGCTTGTCTTGCAACTGCTCACAACAACTTCCTGTCCGTCACTAGGCTTCTTCTTTCCTCTTAAGACCTGTTGATCTCTGCTCATGCGACAGTGCCAAGACGTACCTAGCAGAATCAAAGGCGGTCTGTCAAGCTTACTGCATTCTTCAGTCGAGTCCTTTGACCTGACATCAGAGCCGGAGGCTGCAGAGCCAAGCTCCCATGACCTTTGATTCGTCCGCATCAAGGCACTCACTCTCTGGTTCAAAAGCTGGTAGAAAATGCGATCCCGACCAGCACGTCAGAGCAATGAACAAAGCCTGGGTCATGCAGGCATGTATATAAATTCGCAAGAGTACCACACAACAAGCCCGGGCCTGCATCTCTCTGCATTTCCCATGCATTCTCTGCGCAACCCTCGCCGATAATTCAGCTTCGGGATCTTGTTTGATATTGGTGCTTCTTGAAAGATTGTGATGATGATGACTTGTCAGACTCTCGCCGCATGGTACGCGGCCCTAAGCCGAACACGTTCCTAGGATGCTGCTCACGTCCTCTGCTCGTTGAACTACTCCATTTTCCTTTCAGCTGGTAAACGCAAAATGTTGAGGGCCAAGCCGAGTTAACACATCAGGCGTGGGTGCAACACCTCACGCAGTTTTTCCTGACAAGTACAGATGACCTTCTTAAGAGCCTGGCAGCTAACAAGAGCAAATGCGAGTTGTCTTGATTGCGGCAATCACGGTGCTACCTGTGCCTCTTTTAAACCACGCCAGTCCACTGCTGCCTGTGTACCGCAAATTCCGATCACTTCAGGCAGCTCCCGATAACCTGCCTGTCCTGCAAAAAGAAGTTGTGAGTGAGCTTGCAACTTCAGGCTTTGGCATCCTGACACTGGCAGGACGCCTGTCCACGACGTCCCTTGCCGAGCTCAAGGGCTCGTACTCTTGGACCAGGAAAGCCTGCGGGTGGAAGTCCCATAACTATACATTACATGCGGCGAGGCCACTCAACCTGTGAGCTCCCCACCCGGAAGATGCCCCAACGCTGCTGAACTCTGCGTACCCGCTCGGACAACGTCTCCATTGGCAACTCCTCCTAGATAAACAGAGCATTTCATGTGCCTTCGCTGCACGTACGTACTCACGCGAAACCGCCAGCACGCTCGTGCACGTCCATTTGATGCAACAGCTAGTGTGGCCCACCTGCCTCCAAGGCTGAAGCGTCCTGAAATTGCCATGCAATGCTAGGCCATGTATACAAGGGCTTTCTTGGTGATGGGCGTCAGCGCCAGGCTTTTCCACCCCCAGTCTGATGGCGCAACCTCGTGGTTTTGTGGCCATCGCGTTCTTCCGCTTATACCCAAATGCACGCCCTCAGCATTGCTGCTAGGCTTCATTCAGCCACACATAGAGCACTTGCAAGCAGCGCAACAGCAAACCTGAGCATCAGGGTTGGCCCGGCCGCTCACTTGATGCTTGTACAACCTGGGCCGCCGACCCCGCAGTCGTAAAGCTGGCACGATAAAACCTTCCGTGTACTGGCATATGACATCTCGTAAATGCACAGGTTGTCCTGCCTTGCAACTTTGTGATCTCGAGCAGCTTCAGCCCCCCAGCGCGAGGGCCTCTGCAGCGCAACCTGGGCGTAAAAGGAGCAGAGTTTTGAGGACTGGCAGGGGTAGGAATGGGCGTGAAGAATGGGCTGTAAATCGTTGCTGAAGATGCCTTCTAGGAACCCCGGCTGAATGACAACCTGTGCCCTGCATTTCGAGCACCCAGCAGGAAGAACTTCCTGACTGCAACTTCGAAGGCAAGCGAGCATGCAAGCAGCTCAGAACCTACGGGTTTGCAATGCTCCTTGGTAACGTCTCAGGGTGCATGTAAGGGAGGTTTTTCACCCGCTTGCCAGCTCTCGCACCGCCTTCAGAGGCATGGCGCGCCTATTGTGGGCACAGGTGGCGCACTTTGAAACACTTTCTGACTCCTGGCAAGGCAACCGCACCAAATATTGGGACCCCAACTGCCAATGTCATATGCACATAGCTGAAAAGGACAAAGCTCTCGTCCAGTCAAGTGCGGCTCCTTGCAAAGTTTGGTAAACTTTGGGCTAGGGGCTGGGCAGGACTTCAAGAAGCCCTAGCTGTAAACACTCGCCAGTCAACGTCCCAACCCCGAATTCTTCTAGTGCCATGCAATGCAAATGGCTGGTGGCCTTCCGTTAAAAGGAACGCTCGCCTGCTGTTCAAGTTGCATGCCAGCAAAGGCTCAAAAAGAGGCTTCTCAATGCAGCGATCTCAAATCGGCTTCCAAATATCTCCGCTTTGACTGGTGATGTTCGCTACCAAGTTGCTGAGCGCAGCCTCGGGGTTGAGCTACAAATTTTACAGTGACTTTTCACGAGGTTTAAAAATGAGTCGTGCCGCGGCCTCTGGTGGAGCGGCGATCCTATGGTTGGATCACATGTTCAGACATGTTCAGAAATCATCTTGATCTTAGGGACTCGCCGCTTGCAAAAGCACGTCATCCCTTCTCGGACGTAAAAATTTAGGCGCTGCGATGGGGCGAGGCCATGGCCCCGCGAAGTCGCGCTGCCTTAAAAATTCCTTTCGGGCCTTTGGCACACGAAAAAATCATGCATTCCATCTCGAAATCACGCAAAGTTCTACACTCTACACCAAGGCAAGCTCAGCCCCTACTCTGGGCCATGAAGGTGTGGAAGGGAAGACGTCCTGCGAATGGGAGCCGCTTCCTCATCTGCATCCTCCTTCACCTCAATGAATGTGTTTTTGACCAGCACTTGGATGTCTTTGGGCGCGGCCAACACGTTAGCCACATCCGATGTACAGCTTGCAGCTGACGATTCTCGGCTGAACCCCGACGGATGTGACTCCAGTCCTTCCCAAGTCGTCTGGCGGCTGAAGGAGGGTTGGCCGCAAGGAGAGCTTTCTGCAACTTTGCTTCCACATTGCTGGGAAGGCCAGGTACCCGCCGAGCAGAACATGAGCTTCAAGGCAGCCTGCTCATGCAGCGAATGCTGCATGCGCAAGGTTTGCAAGGCTCGAAGCGTGGCATTTGCGTTCACCTCCTCGTCTTCAGGTTGTGGTGCTTTCGGCATGTCCCTGCCTGGCCTTCCCAGCTTAGCTGCTGAGCCTGGCCGAAGCTCATGCTTGCCATGTGCGAAGGTGCAAGCCTCTCCGCGAGAGCACCTTCCCCTTTCAACGAAGTCTGCACAGAGTCGGGTTTTGGAGAAGTTCGGCTGATCCCGCAGTTGGTCTGAGCCATGCGCGAATGCACAGCTCGAGCCACGGGTACAGGCTCCCATTGCAAAGAACTTGCACAGCCGGGTCTTCTTGTGCGCCTCCAGGCGCTTTACCTGAATCTCATCCTCCATAATCACTTTGGAGCTTGCCGCCAACATGAGCTGAGAGGCGCAAGGGGGAGGCCCTTCTCAACTATAGGAAGCTGCAGCAAAAGATTTGCGAGGCAGGATTTCGCAAGAATTCGGGTGGCCATCACCTCCTACCATCGCACGGACAGGTCATTGCAGCGAATCTTAACCTTCACTCCTGGCGCAAGGCAAGCTACAGTTTAGCAGCTTAGCACCTTGGGAGCACGATGCACATATGAATACATTGTGTGCACTTGCGGACATTCCCAACTGCAGCCTTTGCTAAGCGAACATGATCTCCTTCCAATAATGAACACCTCTTGCTTCTTTAGCTTGAGCGTTGGAGGCCTGTAATGATGAAACAGGGTTATCCCTGCCCAGCTACCGTACTATTCTCATGGAACTTTGGAATGGGTCGGTGCATCCGGCTTTCTGATAGCAATCCGGTCCGCGATTCTTACAGGAAGAAACTAATGAAGCACAGCAGAAGCTGGAGGACAGTTTTCCTCTGCGGAAAAGGAATGGCTCTTAAACCACGCTGGCTGGTGGCAGTCGGTTCTCCCCTTTCGCAACCAGGCAGCGCCTGTTCAGAAATAGCAGCGCTCAATGCAGGTTGTCTGCAGCACTGCGTGCTTGAAACACAACAGAAAGAGAAAGATGCGAGCTTGAAGTCGTGCCGAGATTTCCAATCTTCGGCTCCATACCCACGTGCCAACAACCGGCAAACTGGGAATGATCAGTTGATGTCATGATGTGGGCCATTTTGACAGCATGCCCATGTATGCAGTGGGTAGACGGCTGGCCTTGCGGCCTCCGCTCAAACTCGCCATGGGATGCCATGGGGATATGGTACCCAGCTCATGCTAAAAAAACTTGTCGGCATTTTGCCACTGCTATTGCATGCTCGAATACCTGGCAGGTACCATGTGGCCCAGGGCTCACTTGGTAAGCTCTGGGCTGATAGCCTTCGTTGCGCTGCAGGACCCGGTGCCAAGAACCGGAAAAGGCCCTGCGCTGCCTTAAATCCTTAAAGAATTGCAAGCAAAGAGGCCGCGGTATGCCGCAATGATATACAGTGCCGGCCCACTTTAAAAAAAAATGCCAGCTCGAAACTAGCTTGAACACTATGACTAGGCGCGTTGCATTATGCAACCAATAGTGAAGGAAGCGACCGAGACCTTTGCATAGAGGACTCCTCTGGCAGCTCCTCGTGGAACTCCAGAAAAGTGTTCTTCACTGATCTTTCCACCCCGGCCACTGGGATCAAATTCGGCAACTCTCGATCAGTACGGCTCGCCGGAGTGGATGACCACATGTCCTCTTCTGCGCTGGCGGCGGAGGAGTCGCGGC
>CAJNIZ010028846.1:0-12719 GCA_905231905.1 Symbiodinium pilosum | reverse complement strand
TACACCGAATCCCGCAAGTAGTTCCGCATCTCTCTGGCTGCATGCCCTCAAAACAACTGGCAGCCGGCCTGCAAGCACATGCTAAGCCAAAGCACTTGTCTGCTACATGAAGCGTATCATGTCGTCCTAGCTCACCCTCACATGCTGGCCTCCTGATGAACTGATGAACGAACGTTTACTGTGTCAATATGGCGGGCCTTGTCTGGGTGCGAAGTCTTCAAGGAATCTCTGCCTTTGCAGTGCATCTCATCGTCTCTGCGCGTTGCTTGCCAGTCCATAGTTGCATAGGGCCGTTGCAGACTGGCCAATTTGCCCCTGCTATGTGTTTGCACTTCCTGGATCTCAGGGTCAGGCGCCGCTGGCAAAGTCTCGGTGTGGGACCTCAACCAAGCTGGCAAACGTTGCAGCGAAGATACTCATCGGCTTGTTCAGCAGGACAGCGGCCACAACGGTAGGCCAGCTTTGTAGCCTGCGCATAGCCGGCCACATGGGCTGACAGGATGCAGATAAGGCATCATGAACAGGACAACTATTGTAAGCACCGCGCCGCAGTAGACTTTCCTTACGGTCAGAGGTGCCACACGTGTTGTCACGAGATTGTTGATTCACGGCTTGGCTTTCCATCCACAGGGACTGGTCTAGCAGAGCAAACTTGACTGAGAAGGGTTTTGCGGACGAGCAGCTTTGTGCCATTGGCTTGCAAACCTCACAAGTTTTCAGCTGCAAATAGACAGCAACATTAGGGGCGATCTTCAATGGCATCCAACCATTGGCCAGCCCTCGACATCCATGAAGCATATGACGTCGAGATAAAAGTCGAGATACCATCTGTGTGCACGTGGACCATGGCCCATGGCAGGAAGCCTGGGGCAAACATCTTGGAAGAGTTGGATGTAACAACCTCGTCTTGCTGATTGAAGCCGACCACATGATGGCAAACAAGGGCCGCGCTGTTTCGACAAACCACCAGGTTGTACCTGCAAGGGTTTCACTAGTGCAGTGCGCTCTAAATTGGGTTGACCTTGGAGCTTGTGCTAGCAATTGCTGGTACAACATAGGGCCCAAGGCTAATTTTCAGCCGGGTCTTTGCACCTTGCCTGGGCATAATGGGCCCCAAGGTGTCTCTCGTAGAGGCAGGCGAGGAGTTGTTGCCTTCCGGAGCTTTGCCCTCGGCCTGGGCATAAATCAAACAGGCCAACACTCAACCAAAGGTGCTCCGACTGACACACAAGGTCAGCCATCCAAAAACGCCTGGACAAGCGAAGGGAAAGTTGCTCGATTCTACCTGCTGTTCCGCCTGCAGCCAGGCCGCTTCGCAAGTCCAGCCCACCTGAAAAAGGAATACGGAAGTTTCTGAGCTTTTGGGAACTGCTTTGGGGAATTGTTGCTGACAGCTCGTTCATAGTTGGCTAGTGGCCAAACCTGTGGGCATTCAGCGTAGTGGTGTCTCGGCGCTTCCTGGGCGCAGTCGGCATGCTGAGCAGTGGCAAAACGAGGTCGTGACATGCTTGTATTGCAAGCCCGTACGTAGGGCATCAATCAGAAACGAGTGCTCTCACAGCAGCTGTAGGCGTAGGCGCCCTCATGCAAGCAAGTGTCGCGGGAGCTTTTTTTAACCTCCAGGTCCGGCAAGCCCGCACATCCAAGTGAACGAAATGTACGGCAGCCTATCTTGTTTTGCAGTGCAGTAACTGGTGGCCAAGCGCCGTAGTCATAGGGCTCCTCTTCCTCGCTGTCTGGAGCCAAGTTGCAGTCTCCTTTGTAGGCGATCCCCACCTTCAAGCATCTTCAGTGGAGAAAATTTCAAAATATTTCGCTTCCTCAGAGTGCCAGGCCTGTTGCACGGAACAGGGAGCCTTCTGCCATGGCTCCTGCGACCAAATCAGCAGCTCCTCCTGGCAACAGGAGCCTGGTGCCTGCTATCGCTAAGCCCTTCTGTGGCCAGCCTGGCTCCGCTGCCTGCTGGCCAGGCCAAACAGCCTGAGCCGCCCGGCCATAATGAAAAAAGCATGCGCGGAACCCCCATGTCGTAGAGCTAAGCATACTGCAAACCAAGCAGGGGTTGTTGCTGAAGTGTTTCCTAATTGTTGTAAAGGGTGGCTGCCGCACTTGAGCTGCGGGAACGCAGAGGGAGCTCTCGCAGCATCTTGAGACTTCTTTCGCCAGGGGAGTCGCTCCATCGGGCTACAGCAGAACACCTACAAAAAGCAAAGGATAGCAAATAGCTGTCGGCTGGTGCCACAAAGCTTTACATCCTCTGTTCGCCCAAGAAACAGCGCAGCGCTCAAAGCTAGGATTGCCAGGCCTCGGTCCAAAAGTGCGCTTTACTTTTGATTACACAAAGCTCGTGGTAGGCTGAGAGATGCCGCCGATGACACACACGTCTCGCGGGCTCAACAGCTCCTCAGGTTTCTTGTGAAGTACATTCGCTTTGATTCGCCAGGGTGTTCAAATTGAAAGTGAATGCCAAGTTTCGGGTAGGCAAGGGCAGCAGTACGTCAGTGCTGTGGCCAATCTGTAGCCCCGAACCATGCATGCCTCAGCGTCTCAGACCCACGAAGTCCTGCAGTCTGGCTGCAATTGAGTCTGTGCGGAGTTGCATCCAATCCAAATTCTGAGTTTTCAGCCGATCGCAGGTGTGGGTAACTGACGACGAGAGCTATGCTCGCATAGGTTTCACTATAATTGCAACCGTCAAAAGTCTCTGTCTCGGGCTGCACCCCAAGCTGCTTGCTCGCATGGGTCATGTGTTTCGTGATCCGCAAATAGCAGCTGTTGGATCTTGCACATTTGCGACGTGCGTCATTTGCTATGTCGGCTCCGCGAGAGGGCTGGGGCGGTGATTCGGGACAGAAAGAAGCAAGTGTGTAGGGAGCCAAGATTTTCACCGCTGCGGTGAATTGGTGAAGGTTGTCTGCCTGTACAGTGGAACGTGAGACCCGAAAAGTCGGCCCCTTGCTTAAACACTTCACGGAAACTGCACGCTTGCCATCAACAATATCTGGACTTAACAAGGCTGCCCTGGTCATCGGCACCCCATGCACCGAGCCGAAGGACAGCGCTGGACAGTCCTGCTCGAATGCGCTCAAGAAACCTAGCGACGGTCAATAAACCTCTCTGGCGCATCTAAGCTGCTGACATTGCCGACCAGCCGAACTTATCAAGCAAGCGACACCTGCCATCCACGGAATTTGTTCATGAAGCACCAGCACGATGTACGACTCATGTGCAAATGTGAGCTTGCGGCGTTTTTGGCTTGCGGGTGCCCCTTCATGCCTTAGTGCATGACGGCGTCAGTGTTTGACAATGCTTCACAACAGGGGTGTCCCAACAGTATGGTCGCTGCTGAGTGTGACATTGAACTTGAGCTCAGGTCGACTGTCCGGGTCAACCTTCAGCGATTTCAACGCATTACGTTGCTTTCAAATGCCTTGATCTCTCAGCAGAAAGACTGGAGCAAAAGTAGCTTTAGGAGAAGCCACACGTTTCTTCTAGAGTTTCTGGCTTGACTGCAGCTCCTAGCAAACAGCTTCGTTTTGCCAAGCAGCTCCTTCAGGAAGCTGTTCGCTGTCGACCCACACATCCCGCTGGTACCGCTCCTGGCTCTGTTAATCCACGACCGTGACCATGACGACCCATCTCTCGCATGATCGTGGTCAGGGCCGGGTCCTGAATTTCACTGCACACGATGAAGCCGTAGCCGTTCTTCTCGCTCTTTGACTTGAGATATCCTACAAACTCCTCGCGGAGCAATCCGAAAGAAGCACATAAAACACTTGCTACCTGGCATGAGTCGGTGGGGACCTGGTCCGGCGGAGGCGCCTCCGGTACGGGCCCTGTTGTTTCCTGCAGGCAGGGTGATCTAGCGCCAGCCGAGCCGCGCACCCCTGAAACCTTGTCATTTCATCCATCTGTTTATAGACTTCCGGTTGAGGCAGCGCGGCTAGGCATGGCGCTTTGCCGCGCGGGCCTGCTTGGCCTTGCCCACCTTGCTCTTACTCTTGCCTCACCAGGGTGGCCTTGTGAGCTACATGAGCTACACTACACACTTATCGCGCAGGCCTTTGCCTTTGCCTTTGCTGTCATCTTTGCTTGTGCCCGCTGCCTTGCAAACCAGGCAACAAGCCAGAGAGCTACAAGCGCCCAGTGGCTTTGTCTGAGCGGGAGGCCTTGTGGTCCCTTGCAGCTTCCATAGCCTGGCCAAACATCAAACATTGCGTCATGGCAGCGGACAGCGGCTCAAGAGGCTGCTGTTGCAGCTGCCTGCGACTGTAGAGCGAAGGCTTGTGCTTGCTGCAGGGCCAGAATGGCATTCGGGTCAACTGCCCCCGGCGCCTTCGTATGGAAACGAATCAACCGCGTTAAGCAAGATGCTCTTTCCTGAGAGGCACGCCTTACCTGATCTCTGCGGCATGCCTGCCATGGCCTCAGGTAAAGCCATAGCTTCCTGGCTTTCCGGATGCGCTAGAGCCGCTAGAGGCAGCTTCTGGGAGCCCAGCCCCCATGGCAAATCCGTTGTAGATCGGTGGCGGGATGCCGTGTCTCAGCTCGCAACCGGCGAGACATGACGAGACCGAGCAGTGAGGTTCAGAGATGGAAGCAGCCAAGCTTGCGGCATGGCATTGTAAATCGCCCCAAGGTCATAGCCGTAAGGGTTCGTCATGTTGTACCCGTCGTAATACCTGGCATCTTCTTACATTCACCACTTGAGCCTGCCGCTGCAAATTGCCCAGCTTGCGGATAGCCCATGGCTGCGAACCTAAGTCACAGGTCGACGAGGGGGCGGTAGAGTTAAAAGGCTCAAACCAAAGGCTTCTGCATAGGATCGACTGGCTGGCCTTGGGCCGCTTGCGATGCGCCGATGTGCTGGATTGAGGAAGCAAGCGGAAGTTATTCTTTGCATTACGTGGGATTTGAGTATTGCCCGGGCCCCGTACCATACCAAGCGTAGGATGGGTCTATGTAGTTGTGCTGCTGCGCCTGCGTGTGGAGGTCAAGTCACATACTCTCCAACAAGCAGGACCTTCAGCTGCAAACACACGCAACATCTGGATAAAAAAATTGTCTGGCCTTTTGCTTGCCCTTCCCCTTGCCCTTGCCGCCTGCACACTGCCAAGGCTGCAAAGAGGAGATGCTTTTCAAGACACAACAACTCGAAACCTCCGTCACCTTTGCCGTCCTGCGGATACCGCCGCTCCGCGATCTTCACCTCAAGCACACTTGGAGTTGGCAAATTCCTTTGCTCTGGCAACCAAGGCTGCAACAATGAGTTCCTTGTCCTGTGCAGAGTGGAAAAAAAGATGAAGCCTTTGAAGCATTGCGGGCACGTCCTCCAAGGTCTTTCCCTGAGTCAGCTGCAGATGCATGGCAAGGAGGGCAGCTAGACCGTTCCACCAGCAAAACTCACAAAGGCCCAGTCGTTCATTTGTGCGACGGCCTTGTCTGCCTCGTCAGTACTCCTGGGAGCTGACACAGAAGCATGAGCAGGCGTGGCTTAAATCTATAAAGTACATTGTGCAGTGGTTGGGATGCAAAATTGAATAAACCACGATTAGCAGGCAACTTCAAGTCTTCAAGTTACCAAAACAGGAACTCAAACCGTCGAACTTCAAATTGTTTAGGGTGGCGATGGCACTGCATGGGACGGGCTGGATCTGTCACTGAGTAGCAAGCGAGAAACAGACAAACCCGTAGCCTTTGGAAGATCCGTCCGGATGAACCTTGACTTCAGCCTGCGGCGCAAATCAATAGCTTTGACGATTGACGCCTGCTGTAAATCATGTGGCAACAGCAGTGAAGATTTGTACCTACTGTAGCGATTGCCCAGCAGGACTGATATGTCTTTATGCCAAAACAACCAGGTCCCAGGCATCGGTTACAGTGCCACAGGCAGCAAAGAGTGTCTTCAGTTCATCGGCGGTGGTGCCTGAACGAGCGCAGGATTGACCGAAGCTTCTCGCGCTTGTCAAGTCCATCCAAAAAGCCTTTGGAGGAAATGCTTAGAACATGTAAATATTCACTGCTGTGATCGGAGGTGTCGATTTTGCATTGTGAACATCCAGGTTGTGCAGTGTTGGCATCCAAATCATGGTCATACGTCCGCCGAGTGGCTCAGCGACAAGTTTTTGACGTTGACCCGGGATCCGCGAGCCTCCTCACCGCCTCTCACAGAACTGCCATGTTTTTTTTGCAAGCACATGAGCTAGGTTGGCATCAACTCGTAGTGTTCAGACTCCATAGCAACGGAGGAGTGGCCTCCATCAGCGGCGGGTGCTGATGCCTCCTCATCAGGCGTGAATGTTTGATCTCATCTTTGAATCATCTTGGAACAGTTTGAATGCAGCCAAGCCTCTGTCATCCCGTGGAAGCGCAAGGACACGAAATGGCAGCTCAGCAGGTTCAGTCAGCTAGCAGGCTGCAGCATCGAAGAAATGTCTAAGACTGTCAAAATGTTCATGTTTATATCAATCGAGGCGTGCCCCTGCAATATCCCAGAACCGATGCCTGAAAATATGTGAGCATGTGCCGTGCGCATGTGTCGAAGCTACTGGCGCTTAAAGCCAATGCTTTTCATGAAAGACGCCTCTCAGCGAGATGGGGTGGTGTGGGGAGGGCCGGATGGGGTGGTGAGGTGAGGTGAACACTCCCAAAGCAGTGGCTGCACAGACAGTGGTTGCCGAAAAGCTGATGCTTGAACAGCATGTGGACCTAGGCTTGTTGGTGCCCACAGATCTGCCACACATCGTCGGGCTTTCGGCGAATGTAGACAAACAGTTGGAACACAGAGCGTTGTCAGAGACTGCCACAGCACGAGCTGCAGGGAACAAGAGTCTAACCAGAGAGAGGTCTTACAAGAGAAGAACATATTGACGCCAGCCGTGCTGCTGCAAGTTAGCTGGCAGGCCCCGGCAGGGATATTAATCAAATCATGTGCCACGGACTGGAACATGATCTACAGTAGGAACATCTGTACATGCAGGCAGGCACAGGCAGTCTACCAGGCCACACCTGCGGGAATCTACAGCTAGTGGCAGCTAGTAACCTGCCAGTCTCACACTTTCAGGGCTCACGTTCTGAACCGGCAGCCCTTGCTTGACCCAGGCGTCAAAACCACCGCGGAGTGGTCGCACGTCCCTGGCATGAGGCACAGGCTGTCTAAACACGTCTAAACTACCTGACCTTCTGTCATTTCGTGGCTGCAGGTTGGGGGTGAGTCGCTGCTAATCTTCGGTTCAGCCAGCAGGCAGAAACACCTCAGTCAGCCTACCCAACCAACCCATGAAACCCCTGAGTTACACCGCCGTTTGACGCTCTGCAGACGTGCAAGATCAAGTCTCCACGCGCATATTGTGCAAGGAAAGAGCGCTAAGTGCGAAACAAGGGCTTGTCAGACGGGAAGTTGTTAACATCTCGGAACCATTCCTTGCTGTAAACAAAATAGAGCAGCGGTCGGTCTTCTTTGCCAAAATTTGCTTCACCTCTGTGGACAATGCGACTGTCGAATGCAAGCCATGAGCCAAGCGGAATAGCGGGAGTCACGTGAGGCTTTTTGTCTGAGGCCTGTTTATCCAGGTGGGTCTGGGGGATGAAGCTGGTTCGTCCCATCTGCGGCGTGATCTCCACCAGCGGAACAAAAATCGTGACAGCATGGGCGGGGAGCATCTGGTCGAAAAGGTGCCCAGAGTCCCGGTGCCATGACTGTGCCGGAGCCCCGGGTCTGCTCAGCACCACACCATGCCAAAGCTCCTGCACTGAGCGGGAGTCTCTTTACGACACTGAACTCGAGTCAAGGATGATGTCATGCAGTCACATGGCACCCTTGCAGGTCCTTGCTCGAAACGCCAAGCACGTCGTAGATAAGCTGCTTCCAGGGCATGGTTTCCAAGCTGTATTGGCCCTTGCCTTGCACAAAGCGTACATCGTAGCGTTCAGAAAGACGACTGCAAACCTCATTGAACATGAACGGCTTCTGCGCCTCAATCCCTTGACAGCCGAGCTCATGTTGAATGAGTGCGAAATACTTGCGAAAGTCGGCCAACCATGTACACAACAAATCACGGTCAAGTGCATCATCCTGCTTATCAAAAACTACCAGCCCGGCGTGTCGCAACAAATGAGCTGCATGATCCGCGTCATGCGTGCTCGCTGTGAGATCTGCCAACATGCCTCCCGCTGTGGTGTCCAAGTCATCCACTTCAGAATCTTGAGAACGCTCGGAAAAATCAGGAAGGTCTTCCTGCGCATCTTCCCAGCCTTGCTGAAAGGCTTTACGCATCCTGCGCGCATCCGGCCCAAGAGTTATGTTTGGACGCCAGCTTTGCAAAACAGAGCCTGCTGCTTGCGCGTCTGCCAGTCTGTACAGTTGTTTGGTAAGTTTGGAGTCTCGGAGCCTCTCGCGCGAAGCTGCTGCGGTGCACTTGAGAAACCACATCTCTGCCTGACGTGCGCCGCCTAAAGCCCGTAGTTTTTCCCGGAGATGTCTCAGCTCGCTTTCTTGAAGCGCTGCTCGCAGCAGTGCGGCTTTGGTCTGGCCCAGTAGGCGATGCCTCCATGCCTCGATGCCCATATGATACCCAGCTCTACGGTCAGTGTGATTCCAGTACCACGAGCAGGTGCCCGCAGGGACATCACGGGCTGGCCTGGTCCACACAATCAGCGAGACTCTCTCGTGGCCTTGCTTTAACTTAAGGCCATGCCATACCTCCCAGCCGTGCACTGCCACATCACCACTCTCGAAAGGTATGAAGAAAGCATCATTTGCGTCCACTCCGCCGGAGTGGCCACCCTGACTACATACATACAAGCCACTTCCTGGCACTGGAGTCAGATCTGCCACTGCAGTGCCGAAAGACAGGTGATCTACATGGGCCTTAAAGCTCCTGCAGCCGTCCTTTGCGTAGCGGCGTATGAGGACTTGGGCAACTTGCAGGCTAGGGCAAGCAAGAACAGACCGCATGTACGGCAGAAGCCGATCTTCCACTAGCCCTTTGACCAGCTTGGCCAGGGACCCTCGCTTCCAGTAACCGTCTTCTGCTAGGACTACTGAAGCGGATTTGACGGGGTTGTTAAGGGCATCTGTTGCTGAAAGTCTCTCCGTTGAAAGAGCGTCCAGAATCAAGGCAACCTCATCTGATGATAGCACATGCTTCAAGACACGCAGCATGGATGGACGAGAACACGGGTCGGGCTCTAAATTGAGACTTCGCTCGTCCAGCTCATTTCCCTGGAGGCAAACCTTCTTCCAGGTCCAGGTTCCTGGGTGCCAGCGCTCTCCTGTGAAAGGCGCACTGAAAAACCCAAACCATACTGCAGTGCTGCAGACTGCTGCCAGAGTGCGCGCTGCCTTCCGCACATGGGACACGGTTCTTGGGCGTCGCCGCATGGCACTTCGCTCCGCGCTAAACCGAATGAAGGAAACGGCCATACATTGCAGCTTTGTGCTAGGTTCTGCTCCCGCGCTTGCTGGTCACTCGGGCAGCGGTTGCCTGAAGACCAAAACTTCAAACTGCAGAATCCCTTGAATGACTCACAAGAAGAAACACGAAACCTTGTTCGGGGCATGGGCGGGTGGGTGCTTCCCGGTTCTTACATGTTCTCACCCGCTGCCCGAATAACTGATCACTGATAACCGGCCCCTGAGAACATCTACTCTGGGACCTGGGACTCGTCACGCGCCTGGGCCATAAGCGAAGAAGCGCAGCCAGCAGCAGTGCTGCATGCCGGCAGCTAGCCTGCTTCTTTACAGCAACAGTGCATTGTAAACTGCGCCCACGCATGCCCTTGCTGTAAGTAGTGCCAGGTTGGCCGGCGAGCTTGAGTCTCCAACAAGGATTCTTGGCCTCCAACGTTGGAGTGTTGGGGTTGATTGGAAGGATGCTGGAGGTCAAGCAGCACATGCAGCACATGCAGCACAGGCAGCACAGGGTCACAGGCCCTGTTCCCAGCATCATCTGCTCGCTGAGCTCAAGAAGCTCCGCATCCGGCAGCGCTGCAAAATTGCTTGTCTCTGATGGGTGCGACCTTCGGACCAGCAGAAACCGCTGACTCGTCCAGTGACTTGTTTTGTGACTTAGTGGTCCGATGTGGCAAGTGCACAGGCAGTGGCATGCAGTGACCGGTGTCTCAGGCAGCAACAGAGGCACGCAGCCGGCAGGCCGGCTTCTGATGTCACCCTCCCGCACGTCCAGGACTGCAACTTCACCCTGCCAACAGTGTTACAGAGCTTCCGGTGAATTCAGCGCTTTCGTAGCGCCAAAGCATAGCTGTGCCTTCTGCAGAAGGATGGCAACCTGTCCACACGTCATACACTGCCCGCCACCATATGAAGCTCATCAAAGGTGAGCTTTCATATTCAGTCTTGCCACGGCGATGACTGTTGCACTCCCAACTACTCCTTGCATGTTGCGCTGCTCTTCACTGCTCATATTTAGCTCTGCTTTCTACGCTTCCGCTTTCGGCTTTCTGAAAGGACCGATTTTTCTCACTCGGTGAAGTATCAAAGTACACTTACATACAAATGCTGGACATAAATCCCTGCCCAGCACCATAGCCCAGACCTATCCAATCCGTGAAGCTACCGGTCCGGCCTCGGCTGCCTCAATTGGGAGCGGCTCATCGGATCCTAACTGTTGCTTTCGATGTTTGATGGTCCCGGCGCGCTTGAACGTCCCGGCCTCGCAAAGGCCAAGGCAAATGGGGCAGCATACAATCCTGCTTCAAATTGGGGACACTCACATCCCCATTTGAAGCACCGTATGGGGCCAGTACCAACAGGTGCGAGTGCATTGGATGCTTGGAAAATACTTGGCGCAGGGCAGCTTCTTTTCTGAGGCGCTCTGCAACCTTCTGGGCTTCTGCAGCCGCCTGCAAAGGCAGGCAATTAGAGGCGCTTTAGCTTGAAGATCCGGTGCATTTGCATCAAACCGTGAAATGTGCCTCGCGAATTCTTTGCTCTCGTGGACCAAAAAGCCAAACAGGCATCCTCACTCTGCATCGCTACATGACGAGGTCATGGCACTTGCATGCGTTCGCGCAATTTCGCGCACCTGCCAGGCAGCCATCCCACCCTCGCTTTGGCACCGGAGATGCTACCTGAGCACAAGGATTTTGGAAAGAGACCGTGGATTCTCGGAAGCACTCTGAAGCCCAAGAGCCGCACTAATGGGCACAAGGCCGCAATCTGCCACCTCAGCCAACAACGACAATCCAAGCAACTTTCTTACCCATCAGGGAACAAATCTGAGATCGCAGCATAGGATGGTATTAAAGACCTCCAGCAGGGGAGTAGATCGGCCATGATCACTCGGAAACACGCTCAGGTGTCTGCCTTGCTAATTAGGGCAAGGAACGTGACATCTGGACGCCGACCATATCGCTCCACGTAAGCTGACCATGCTCCGCGACCTCTGAGGCTCGGAAAGCATCCACTACAGCAGCAAGCAGCGACTGCCCTCAATTTTCCTCCCTCGTTTCTCTAGTTCTAAGCTTCCACCGGCAAGCTGAGGAGATATCCTCGAGGAACCCAGCCGCTGCGGGAGTGCCAGACCTAATTCGACTCAACGGATCTTCAAGTGCAAGGCACACATGGCTTCCAAGCACGCAGCCAGGAATGGATGTGGAGTGGACTTGCCCTCTGGGAAGTCGCCCAGTGACTCGGGCGACAGGCAACAAAAATCAGGTAAACCAGATGAAAAGCTAAGCCACTCAGCTCTTAGTGGGGCACCACGGTGGTGCCACGAGAGCTCCGTTCAGAGGACCTTGCACTGTTGACGAACTGCACTCTGAGCGCGTGACCCCGAGATCACTTAGGCGAGGGCATCGCCAACGGAGCCTGCACGTACCGAATTCCGTCCACCTGGCCGCGTTCGCTCATATTCGCTCCCATCAGCATAGGCATGCTTGTGACACAGTGCCAAGTTGCGCGCCACCAGATCCCAGCCGAAGTGTGTATGCCCAAAAACCTGACATCCACATGATGATCACAGGCGGTTACGACATGTCTGCTTGCTTTGCATTCTTTCCTTGGGCATCCCAGCATGAACATCGGGCTTCAGCTCCTCCACGCGTTTTCGCAGGTAGCTGGACCCAATGCCTTTGGCCTCAGCCATGTCACTTCGTAACGTGGGGGAGCCACAAAGCATCACAAAGCCCAAACCGAGCTGAGCCTTGCGCAAGGTTGGGATAACTGAGGTATCTCTTCTCAGGATTAGCCTCCACTCGAGGGAGGAAGTGCGAGAAGGAAAGAACCTGGAAGGAGGATCTCGACAAAACTTCAGAGACTCCAAGTAGCAATCTTGAGGTGCCTCATGGTAGCTCTTGCGACGTTGCAAGAGCTGCTGCCAGTCGAATAACCGGTCATTGACTTTGTCCTTGCAAGCAGCCAACACAAGCAGCATAGCGACAGTGTGCATGCCTTCAACCCTCCAATATCAGGCCCCTACAACAGTCTTTGCCGCGGTCCCATCCTGGCCAGGCAAAGCCAGCACATGTAATGTTGACTTCGGATTACTAAAGGGGGTCGTATTAGAGCTAAATCGAGCCTGAACGGAATAATATAAATGGGTACGGATTAGAGCTAAATCCGGGCTGAACGGATTAATAACAACATAGGAACGGAATAGTGCATGCTAGCTTCAAATCAATTGAAATTTAATTAGAATTCTATATATTAGGGTGGGTTTTAATATTCAGGGGAAGGGATTTATTTATATTCAATTGCA
>CAJNIZ010028835.1:54310-75947 GCA_905231905.1 Symbiodinium pilosum | reverse complement strand
GTCATTTTTGTCGAAAATGACCACCGGGCCCTAAAACCATATTATTTGGGTCCTTAGACCCATCGGGTAATGATTAATCAGGGCTTACCTTAGCCCCGCAAGACCTTGGGTTTTGGGATTTCATATGGGGCTTATACCATCGGACCCTAAAACTGAAGGTCTTTTGGGTCTAAGGTAGGGCTTAGGATTAGTTGGGTGTTGAGATTTGGTGTTTGGGATTAAAGAGGTTGGGTTTGGGGGTTTCTGCGGTACGCGACAGCCCCTTCAAGCTTTTTCCATTGGTGCCTTTTTATCTTCACCTTGTCATAGACAGATCCCCGCAAGCATTGAGCCAGAATGTTGACAAATTTCCGTTTCCCCTAGGCGTTCACATGCCTCTCTACTCCGTTTGGGCGCTAAGCTACCTACATAGGACCGTCTTTAGGGCTTAGTATCCGTTAGTAGGTGTATAACATCGGTGCTTAGACCCTTTGGGTTTTCACAGGCCCACACGCACTGCCTATCGTTCGAGTGCGGCATGGGCTCTGAGGTGCGGGAGGGTGAGGGAATTGCGTTTGTTGACGTGACTTTGAAGGGCTTTTCGGAGATCGGGTTCTACAAAGTTTACTGCACCTGGAATTGGCTGATAGGGGTTTTGGGTTGATGGAACTTTTTGCGTCTTTAGTGTGACAGTGAGGCTTTTAGAAGTCATCAGTTTACAAATGTACTGCAAGTCCTTTTCGGCATTTGACTAGAAAAGTTTCTCCACAACATCCCTGTGTAAAGTAAAATGGTTCCGAAAGGGATCCCTGTATCATAGTTTCAGTTACTGTGTATCCCTATAACACTAAACTCATGTCTCAGGGTCCAGAAAGCCTCCAGTCTCTAAAATCAAACTCTGAAACTACACCGCCCCCTGAAGCCTACGAATCTCCAAAACCCATATTCTTTGCACTGTGGCCTCCTAAATCTCAACTGGCTCAACTATTAAACTGAAGCCTTCAGCCATTTCTTCATGAATTCCCCTCCTCCCCCTACACAAACTTTTCCAGGTTTCCCCTTAGTTCGCTTCAATTAGCTCGACTTGCTCCTCAATATCCCCTAGTTTAGGGGAAATCTTGAGGTTGGGGAGTAGTAGCGAAACCCATGATCCCGGCCCCTAGGCAGATGGATGACCGCTTCTCAATCCTGAGACCTGATAGTGCAGCCCTGGCACAGCCGTTGTTCGGACGGGGACTTTAGGGCGTTGAGGGTGAAGTTCGAGGAACGGCTAAAATGGAAGCTACTACAGTACTTGGGGCTTACTGTTTAGGGTTGGGGTGTTGTAGGGTCTAACGGTTAGATGGCTTAGGGGTATAGGGGTTTGAGCTATTATAGGATTTAGGGGTTCAGGGTTTAGAGGTCTCGAGGTTGGGCCTTTTGGGGCCATAGGGCGAAGGGATGAAGAGTTGGGGTGTAGTGTTCAGGCTATTTTTGAGAGTTTGTGTCTCAGGTTAGAAGCTCAATTTTTAGGGGCTAGGCGTTTCTCCCTGAATTGAGGATGGCATGTAAAGGGCCCAAAGATTTGAGACATTCGGATTATGGACTGCTGGCCGAACAATTCGCGATTGGGAGCTTTCTGGAAGTCGCCGATATGCACCCCAAAAGAATCACATGAGAGCCCCTATGGGCCCTGAGTATATACTAGAAACCTTCATGGGCCCTTTGGGGATGTAGGAGGTGGAGGGGGCTCCGGACAGGCTGCTCAAGGAAAACTCAAGGAGAAGCCGTAGATATGACCGAGGACTCGACCTCCATGGGCATGAAATGAAATGCACGAAAAAAGAACTCACTTCCCCGAGGCTCGAATCCATGAAACATACCTCCACTGCACCCCAAAGCGTATAGAATACAACCTTAGTATAATCACTATACAACCCCGATAATTACTATAGTAGTTTCCATTTTCTTTTCCATTATCCCAATATAACCCCAATATAACCCAGAGAGTTCCTACAAGGGGCTTGGAGCCTTAGGGTCTGGGAGGCAAGAGTGCTGACGCACAGGGCACGTACAGGTAGAACCTGAAGTCGGCTCAGGCTCATAGGTAGCGGGACAGTCAGGGGGATTTAGTAAGTGTAAGAACCCCTGGAAGCCTTATAGTAATCCGAGTGATCCCCCAATGAAGCGATCTTGTTTCTGCTAAGACAGGACTCAGGAGCTCTTTCAAACAGTGCCCCCAAAGACCTCTTTGAAATGACTTAGGCTACCCTAAACCCTAAACCCTAAAACCCTAAAACCTAAAACCCTAAAACCCTAAACCCTAAAACCCTCAAACCCTTAAACCCAAACCCTAAAACCCTCAAACCCTCAGACCCTAAACCCTCAAAACCTTTCTGCAGCAGTATAAGCCCAAAGTTTGCCAGGTCATCCTGGACCTCGGTTGCTTTCCCGGGGGCTGGTCTCAGGCCTAGGGCTCAGCGACATTAGGGTTGTCTAGGGCTTTAGCGGGTTAAGGGTTGAGGGTTTTCGGGCTATATGGGTTATATAGGGATATATTAGGGGAATATAGGGTTTAGGGTTTAGGGATTATAGGGCTTAGGGTTTCCTAGCATCAGAGGTATACCTTTTTGGGGGGGTCCCAACAATAAGGATTATAGTATTTTGGGGTTTATATTAGGGTCTCCTATTTTGGGCAACTACCAAGAAGGGTTGTACAGGGTCTTAAGGGATAATGGGCAAGACACTTGAATCCACCGTAGTATAATAGAGTATATATTGGGAGTATATACAGGTGTTGCATAGGGATAGTACCCCATCAACGGAGAATCAACTGGAATGTTAAAATGAAAAGTGAAACTGATATACAGGTTTAAGGTTAATTAAAGTGGTTTGGTATGTTTTGGGTTCTGTCCCCAGCCGGCAACAGTCCCTAAACCTTAAACCCTAAAACCCCTAAACCTTAAAAACCCTAAACCCTAAACCCAGGGGTCACCTCAAGGGTTTCAGATATTCATGATGATTACAAATGTTTTCCAGCTGTTCCTGAATGGGGGCAGTACTCAAGATATGTGGGTCTTGTGTAAACCTTCACCGCACAAGGCTCCAACTAGCCCAGTTTATGGAATGTTTAAAATGTTAGGGTGCAATGTTGGTACTGTTTATAGATGTTGGCTCACGGAGTAACGAGCCAGGTGCTACCGTAGCGCGGTTTTAGTTCAAAACACCAGAATCTGAACGGTGAACCCGCATTGGGCTACTCAAGCCTGAAGGAAAATTAGTCTGGACAGCAGGGCTTGCTGCACTTGAGTACTTGCAAAGAGCCGGATCCCAAAAGATGTTTCCCTCAATTTCGGGAGTGACTTTTTTGCGCGAACCCTCATGTGAGCGTTTACAGCGCGGAAGTAGTTTTGCTGGTCATTGCCAAGACAAGAATGTTCGTCGGGTAGGAGCTGGTCAAACACCAACGAGCTCAAACGAGGTCACCACGAATCATAGTTTTATATTGGGAAGATGCTAATATGCCCATTATGGCCTTAACTCAGGCTTATGAATTGTTGTAATTAGTTTACCCGGTTAGGAGGGGTTGCAATTCAAAGTTTGGAGCGCATGCTTGGGGATGGCGGGTGTGGCACTTTGGTTCAAGATGGCTACGCTTCATTTCGGACGGGGTTCCTGGCTGCATACAAAAGTTGAGACTCGCGGTGGCAGCGGGGGTGGTGGTGGGAGTATCTCTCTTCATTATTCATCGCGTAAATGGCAAATAATGTAAATGGCGAAGAGCAATCAAAACCAAACTGCGCTTGAGAACCCAGACAACGGGTTGCAAGTAATCACCACCCCCTGATCCAAAAACAACTCCTGATGATTAGATTCTACCTTGTATCTCGTTCACCATATGACTTTTGCGTGTATTGATTGTTGGGGGTGAGGGCGTGTCATTATTGGGGGAGGGGAGTGCACGAAAAAGCTGCTGTGCCAAATGGTGCGCTTCGCCCTAAAAGACTTGTTTGCCCAAAGGGTCTGTGTAGATACGTAGTACATAAGTAGGTACCAGAAAGACTAAAATGTAATTACTTCGCGGCCCAAGTATATACTACAGAGCTACAGCTACATGGGCCTTTTCGGTTAACCTAATCCAATGCTAGGTGAGCGGAGGGAGCTCCAGCTTTCCGCGCAGAGCATTGCAGATGTCCGAACAGTTTTTAACAGGTCTCTTACAAACAAACATGGAACCTGAAAGGGCCCCCAGACAAATGGCTGACCCAGTCCATGAAGGGTAAATTGGGGTTCCATGATGCTGGAAGATGCATCTTCAGGGGAACCGAGGCCCCAGGTTAGATTGACGGAGTATTTGTAGGGTTGCACAATCCACGCAGGCCACCCCTGGGTTTGCGGGCATGTAGGTCTCAGGGTCCCCATATCTTGGAGCTAGCGCGGGGGAAGCCATTTCTCAAACGTAAAGCCTAAACCCTAGATGCCCGACTCCCCAGGTGTCATTGGAGAGGCTGGCAATCGTGGAGACTGCGATTTCAGGGGTGAGGATTGATTTGTGAACCTGTCAAGCATCAGGGATTTCGATCTTGTCTATCGAGGCTTTGATCTGAGGATCCCGTTATTGATCTTGCGCGAGGAACGCAGGCTCTATGTTCCAGCACTCAAAGTTTGGAGGGCGCTGAACTAAGGGGCCGTGGACCATATGAGCATTTCTAGTCTTGGTGACGCTTTTGACAATCCCGGAACCAAGCTCATGGAGGAACTGAGCACTGGAGCCTCAACACCAATCCCCAATTCCCTCCCTGCCCCGCTTCTTGGTAAACGATATTCCCTTACAAGACTTGCAGCATCAGTACTCAAGCTAGGTTTCTTGAGTTTGTGGGTTTTAGTTTTGGGTAGTGCCACATTGAAGGACGCCTGGGCATGGAGCTCTGGACTCAAAAAAGCTTGAGGTTCCTCTTTCGTCCCAGGTTGTGTGAATGACTGGATGCAACACTATTTGATGGTTGCCGATGTGGTTAACATGGAACCTATATTGGGGTTTAGGGTTTAGGGACTATATAGATATAGAAGGAAATGGAAAACACCATGGAAAATACTATTTAGGTATGTCGTCTCATTCGGCAACATAACGGGGTCCCGCTGCCTGAGGACCTATAGACATCCGCTTCCATACAAACATAGACCCTAACATGCCCTAATCTTGATTTATGGGTGCCCCGCAAAAAAAACGCGTATACAACAAAAACAGTCAAGCGACGATGATTCTTCGTGCTTCAGGGATTTATAGGTAGTACACTGTTTGGCTCAAAAAACTGGGCTGGTGTCTGAGTAAATGCTATCTGGGCACTAGGATTCTCAACCCAAAGCCCTATGACCCTACGCCCCTGCACCCTTTGAGTACTTGGACCCTTTGGTTTCCTACTTCCTGCACCTTTCTAATTTCGCAAGCTCCTAGGAACTGCAGTTGTCAAAGGGCCATATGTGGCGCAAGATCTCCTCTATCAACCCCTAAACCCTAAACCCTAAATAGTTGGTTCCATTTTCTTTTCTATGATGCCTATATAACCCCTATATATCCCCAATATATCTCCTATTATAATATAGTAGTTTAAGCCCTATATATCCCCAATATATCTCCTGTTATAATATAGTAGTTTAAGCCCTATTATCCCCAATATATCTCCTATGATAATATAGTAGTTTCCATTTTGTTTTCCATTATCCCAATATAGACCCCAATATACTATAGTAGTTTCCATTTTATTTTCCATTATCCCAATATAGACCCCAATGTACTATAGTTATAATTTTGTAGTTTCCATTTTGTTTTCCATTAGTGTCAGGGCGCAAGCCTCGAGCTCCTCAAGCAGGGTCGTTGGCAGGGGCCTCTGCATTCGGAGTTTACATGAGTATGGATTTCGGAGTTTCTCAAGCTGTGGGGAGCCATCTAGGGGGCCCTGGGAAGAATTCTACTTGGGACGTCCCATCTTGATCGAGAAGCACTTGTTTCTGGTAATTTGTTGTACCCCGGTGGATGTCCGTACCTTCGCTCTCACAAGCCGTGTCGCTTCTGCTGCCATGTGTATTGTTCAATGTTCTTTTCGTGATGTTTTGGCTCCCACATTTCTGCAGGTGGTTTCAGCTGCTTGGGGCTCAAAGCCCATGTTTCACATAGGGTGGGGGAAGGAGGGCGGCAGAAGATTTCTGTTTCGTCTTTGAAAGTTTGCGTGGAGAGCATTTCGAGTGTCGTGACTTAGGCTGTAGGGTAGAGCTTTCGCTGTATCTTGTGTTGGCACCATGTATGGAACGCCGCTCGTGAAGAGAGGTTGAGCTGTACTCAGCTTGCAGTGAGGGTTCCCAGGAATTGAGGGTGCCTTTTCTGAGGTCCTTATAAGCCTGCGTGCTTTCTGAGACAGCCTTGTATGACCTTTGAGTTCCGTTTCGACCTATGGCACCCATAATCCGCCCTTCTACGGTGAGTAGCGCTTTTAAAGTGGGATATTGTATGCCCCGGTGATGGAATAAGATATTTTTCTGGGTACAATCTCTTGCTGTTGAAATATACTGCAATGATACTTGGGTACCCTCGACCCTAAACCCAGGCGTGGATGCGACCCACATGGACCCATTGGAGTACCACACCTTCATCCAGGGTGATGTCGCGAAACAGGCCTGCTCTGCTGATGTGAGGGTTTCTCGAAATCGCGCAGGTGTGATAGGGGGATTAGGTGTGATTGGGGGATCATGGGCCTGAGGCTTGGGGTTGACAATAAGGGGGATCCGTGTGATGGATGTTCAAGGGATTGTTGAGAAACATGTGGTCAAGACGGATAATGTTCGATAACTGCTAGAAAGCAACATCCCCCTCAGTCCCCGACCAGGTTCATGCAGAGGTAGGTGAGTACTGCTTTGTGCGGTGTGTGGCAATTAAGAACCACAGGCTGTTGGTGACAAGGCAGATGAAGAGCATCCGCCAGGGACCTTTCCTGCATGCCCTCGATCTAGGCAAGGCCTGTACTCCCACAGTTTCCATTTCATTTCCCATTATTGTTTTTCATGTTCTTTTCCATGTGATTCTCCAGTTAGGGTGGGGTAATATACCCTAAACCGCAAACCCCAGTAGTTTCCATGTTTCTTTTCCAGTATCCCTATATAACCCAAAATAGTGGTTTCCACTTTCTTTTCCGTTATCCCTAATACCCCAACAGGACGCCTAAAGCCTCTTGGAATCTGCAGATCGAAATGGGTATTTCTTGAGTCTCAGATTCCCTGATATCCTTCGTGCGACCATCAGTATAGTCCACACTATACGGACACCCGACAAAAGACCAACGCTGAGGATCGTGCCTCTAAACTCGCAAGCTCCACAAATGATTTACATGATTCCACAAGCATCCTAAAAACGCTTCATGGCAAGAGCCCTGCTAAGTTGCGATGATCTCTGTCACATTGTTCACCAAAGGAACCCCTCCCAAGAGGCCGCGTGCGATCAGGGTTCAGGGTTTATGGACAAACTTGGGGCTCAAACTTGGGGTGATTGCAGGCTTACACTTTAGGGTTTGGGTTAGGGATTGGCGTTTAGGATTCAAAGTTTCGCCAGCAGGTCTTGGGGCTTAATGCAAAACCAATGAAGCCTAAACTGTGTCCTCAGGCGACAGTCCGCAAGATCTTGGAGGCGCCGATGCCTCGGCTTCGTCAACAGGGTTTAGGGTTCAGGGTTCAGGGTTTAGGATTTACCTGAACCCCAGAAGGTCCCAACAGTATGTAGAACGATTGCCTCTTGGGCCATTTTTAGGGGTTGTGGCAACTATCTTACCTCCTTTAGGGGTCCAGGTAGGGTTTAGCGTTCCTAGATTTCAAAGCATTGGCACTACTCCAGCCCTAGCCCCTAAACGCAAAAAAGCCTGGGGCCTGGGGTTAAGGTTCAGAGTCTACAGCTTAGGGTTTAGGTTGTCGTGTTTTGGAAACACCCTCCTCCATGCTAGTATCAAATTGTCTGTATAGTAGGGCCGCATTTAATGTGAGGGTTTGGGGTTGTTCAACATTGACAGGCAGGGGTTACCATCGCCGTCATCGTCTTTATCATTGGCAGTGCATAGGTCTTGCAAACAACTTGGTTGGTGGACTTGCTGAGTACTCTGGCGCCATAGAACCTAATAAGCCTGCCTGACACTCCAAGCATTCCTACCTGCCACAACATTACATGACCTCAACATTATCACGACTTCAGTATCCTGAACTCAGACAGTATTTGGAAACAAACAGGCAGCTAGGCCGATGAATCCCAAACCGCCATCCACCCATCCTTGAACCCGCATACCTAGTTCTCCCAAACATCCAGAATGATGTACCTGGTAGTTTGGGCTTGCAAGCCAATATCGCATGTACTTTTGGCTTTAAGGTTCAAGGTTTACAGTCTAGAGTTTAGGGCTTTGGCCCAGAAGCCCTGAAACGCAAAGGCTAAACCCTGGTTCTCACTTAATTTCATGTTCCATCAGTTCTCTATTGTTCCTGTACGTACACCCTGAAACCCAAATCCCAAACCCTGAACTCCAGACCTTGAAGCATCAACCCTTGTTGATATGAGTATGAGGTAGTTGTTTCCATTTCATGTTCCTATGTCCTTTCTACTTGATGTTCCATTATTCCTCTAGATCCTGGAACTCTGAAACCCTAAGTGAGTTACTATACTGTTCATTCTCTTTTCCATTTGATTTTCCATCATAACATTCCTAAACCCCATGACCCTAAATAGAGTACAGTACTCATTACCATTTGATTCTCCTTCATTGCGGTAGTATCCGCCTCAAACTCTAGTAGATGCCATCTTATGTTGCATGTTTCTTCCCATTTGATTCTCCATTCTTGGCGCCATACACCTAAGCCCATGAAGCTTAAAACCGCCCAAACCCCATTTCTTTTAGCAATCACACACCAAATAATGTAGCAGTTTCCACTTGCTTTTCCATTTTGTAAACCCTAGACCCTAAACCTTCGTCCCTGTTGTCATTTCATTGTCCATCTTCTTCTCTGTTTCATTCTGCGTTCTTACAATAAGTCCCAAACCCAAAATCCTGAACACTACGCTCTATACACCTTACAAGCCTACACCCTGAATCCTACGCGCCTTACAAGCCCTAAACCCTGAACCCTACACGCCTAACAAGCCCTACACTCTGGACCCTACAGGTTTAAAACCCTACGATCATGAAAATCCAAGCTCTAAACACTTAACCCTAAACCCTTAAAACCCTAAACCCCCTGAACCCCCTGAACCCCTAAACCCTAAACCCCAAACCCTAAACCCCTGAACACAGCTAAGGCTCGGAGACACCAAGGCGGATGTGGTCCTCTCGGACTTGGCACCGCGCGTGTCAGGTAGGGCCCCTTTCCCTTCCTGTCCAGGTATGTAATACCCCTAAGGGTCCAAGGACCCAAATAATAGGGTTTTAGGGCCAAATACCAATAATATTATAGTATTTGGGCCCTAAAACCTTATTATTTGGGTCCTTGGACCCTTAGGGTACACGCAACCAGGACCCTCCTCGTGTCTCCTCGTATATGGTCACTAACTGTAAACTGTATCGCACACCTGTTGCAGGGGCTTGGGGGGTGGAACATCCAACAAATGCTCACGGGCCAAGAGGGTAAGGGGGAGTAGAGGGGGTTTTTAGTGGGTTCCAAACACCCTGAGGCTGGACCACCCTCGGCGAATTTAGGGTATAGAAGGGGTAGATGGAGGGTCATGGCTGCCAGTTTATAACTTGTTTTCCCTTATCTATACTTATAGTACGGAAAGCACTGGTCACTAGTGTGCGTATCGAAATTACATACCTAGGTTCACGCTGCGGGGTTTGGCGTTGACAGGGCTCAGGGTGGGGGGGTTCAGGGTTTGTGTTTTGCTCCAGGCAAGATTCTGGGTTTAGGATTCGGAGTATTCAGTCGCCTCCCACCGGCTGGGTAAGTTCACCCGCAGAAGATTTGCATGGTCCTCACACACACACAGCTTCTGTAAGGTGACCCACCTGGTAACCCACTGCTTGAAATTCCCCCAATCTGGGTTGCCGCAACGGAACTAAACTCAAAATTACCTTATCCGAAAGAAACACACTTTTACTATAAGTCCATATTATGGGAAGACCCTAGACCCTGTATACTGTTTACTCTAGTGCTTACTGTGCAGGAAACGAATGTCAGTTTCTTAACAGCGACCCAGTGGTTCTGGAGGTCTGAAACAGGAAGACCACATCAACTCTATGCAGTGCCGCGCCCTCAAGTGAGCAAAGCCGAGTGTCCTTTGGCTTGCCTGGAGTGAGCTCTGCCCCCCAAATTTTCTGGGGCTTAGTAGGGAATAAGGGGATATAGTATATGGGGATGTATAGGGATTGCTGTATATTCCACTATTCTATACTTAGAACCAGTAAGTACAAGGGCTTTTCATACTCAAGAGGTTTAAAGGTCTCGTTCTATGTGGCTGTACCTACCTGAACCCCAAAAGTATGTAGAACAATGGCCTCTTGGCTATCTTTAGGGGCTTCAGGCTATTAATTAATTTACCTACTTTCGGGGTCCAGGTACTGGTGTTTAAGGAAGACTGGGCGAGTTGATTACTAGATAATCCCTGTATAACCGCCATGTATACTCCTATAATGGTACCTATATTTGCTTCCCCACTCCCCTTTAAGCATTGAGCTTGAGGTTTATGGCGTTTTCTGTTTCATTCTTTGTTGGTTTTGAGGCGATGCACGGTCTTGATTAGGTTTCCACTTTGGGGAGAAGATGTGTGATTCAGAAGTTTGCATTTCGGAGCTCACAGCTTGATGTTGCCTCACTTCGTACATCGGGGCTAGCTCTTGCCCAAGCTGGCTTGTCAAATCTAGGCAACATCTAGCATCTTTAGATAGATCACCTTATCTACGAACAGCGCCATGCAATGGAGATGCTAGTGTTGCAAAAACACGAACTTCCACATAAACAAAAACTGGCTAAGGCTCTCAGTCTGACAATACTTCTAGCATCTTCTAGCCTCTTGAAGTCTTGCAAGGCTCCAAGGCCGACTGTGCCTCAAGGCGCTAGGCCGCCCAACCTGAAGACCCAAATCCCTAAACCTCTGTTGCCCGACTTGGTCAGTATATGCCCACCTCATGGGCTCAAAGAAAGCAACTTCCAGAAATCATGCCTACAATCCCTCTCCACCTTCGCGCAACGGCAAGTTAAGCTTCAAAGCCTGGTCTGGTATCCCCAATAAACCATATGGTAATTTCCTTAAATAGGGGGACCCCACTATAGACCCCAGTATAGACCCCAAAATACTATAGTCCTTATTATGGGGACCCCCAAAATGGTACCCTTAAATTTTGGGACACGCCCATATACCCTGCACCTGAGGTTCTTTGTATGCTGCCAAAATTATGGACAAGCTCCTTCACCGCACTACGCCCAAAAGGTCCAAGTAATGTTTAGGGTTTAGGGTCTAGGGTTTAGGGTTTAGGGTTTAGGGCTGTGCAGTACATGCTTTGCCCAAATGGGGGCCCTTTTGACACGCCCAGTGTTTCCAAGGGGCCCTTTTGGGGAATGCCTATAGCCAGAATTACAGTAGCTTGGGGTCTGTATTGCCCCCCACATTCTTGGACCCCTCTCTGTCTTTTCGGTACTTGAACCTTATCTTGTCTTGGAGTCGAAGCCAAACAGCTTGGGGTATAAAATGTCAACAACAAGACGTCATCACGGAAGCCCCTTAAAACCTAATTAAACCCTTAACTTAAGCTGCTGACAACTCCCCACCCACCATCGAACATACGATAGTCTTCAGTTTCGATATTGCTAGAAGGGACGTATAGAGCTCAACATCTCGACAACCCCCCCCCCCCAGACCTGAGACTTGGGCTCCAGGCCGTGAAAAACATGCGTAGTTCCTGGATAATTCCAATACAACTAATCTCTGTGTACCTCTCATAAATTCCATGCCTGATTCCCCACACAATCCTTTCTAGCTCATGCCCGTATGCAATCCTTTGACCGTTCCATTTTCTGTTCCACCATTTTCTGTTTAGGGGTGAGATATCCCCGCATGCCGCTATAACCCTAAATCCTATATCCCTAGACCTCTTTCCCTAAATCCCTAAACTCTATATCCCTAAGCCTTATATCCCTAAATCTTAAACCCTTGACCCTATATCCCTAAACCCTAAACCCTACTCCCTAAACCCTGTATCCCTACACCCTAATCCCTAAACCCTAGACCCTAAACCTTGAACCCTAAACTCCCTCAACTCTAAACCCTGAACCCTATATCCCTAACCCTACATCCCTAGACCGTAAGCCCTACCTAAACCCCAAAAGTAGGTAAAATAATAGCCCAAAATACCAAAATATAGCCCAAAGGGCCATTATTCTACATACTTTTGGGGTTCAGGTAGACCTACTCCCGATACTTGCCCAGGACTCTTCGCCTGGGAGGATGGTTCGTTGTCCGAAACATGGTGCGGCAATCCACACTTCTTACTGGTGCTTAAGGGGTTTAGGGGTTTTGGGTTTAGGGGGTTTAGGGTTTAGGGTTTAACCCTAAACCCTAAACCCTAAACCTTGGGTTTTGGGTTTTGGGTTTTGGGTTTTTGGGTAGGGAGAGTGGATCCTTAGAATAATCCTGACATAATCCCCATATACGTGTACCCCTATACTCATTACCATATTCACTCCCTCACGCGCCTTTAAGCACCAGTAGGGCTTAGCAAGGGGGCCTGAGGTGTCGGGACGGTTTGGGCTCATGGCGGTTCAAGGGTGTAGGGTTGAAAAGTTTTGAGGTTAGGGTGTAGCAGTTTAAGGGTACAGGGGTTCTGGGCTGGAGGCATAGAGTGTGGGTTTCAGGACGTAGGCGTCTGGTTTAGGGGTTTGGGGTCACATGGGTGCAGGGTTCGCTAATTCCAATATAATCCCAATATATACCCCTATCATGAGACCTATACCCTTAAGCACCAATTGGTTTTACTGTCACGTCTCAGATTCGTGCAACTAGCTCCCAAGGGCTTAGAGTTCAGGTTCTAAGGCTTGGGGAGGTTTAGGGTGTATTGAATCTGGATTTTTGAAATTGAAGCAAGTTCCGGCCCCTGAAACCTAAACCCTCAATTCTTCATCCTGCGTCAGTTCGGTGCGGAGCAGAACCACTGGAGGATGCCAGGGCCTCGGCAAGAAATTTTGTGTTCAGAGTTCCGGGTCTTAAGTTAAGGATGCCTTAAGGGGGTCCCGTATAAGAGTGACTCACCCACCCTAAATCCTGGAGGAAAATCTAAATCGTTAACTCACACAATGGGAACCTATAAGTAGGGTTTGGGGTCTAGGGAGGGGGACCCAGAAATAAGTACTTCCTGAGACTTCCTCAAGGCGTCCACGGGGTCTCCTTAGGGCTTCCATAGTTCAGAAACCGGAGGAACCATTGGGGAAGTGTTCTAACACTTTTGGGTTAGGTGGTCTCATTCTAGAAACAGGGACCGACCCTCTGGATTTCAATCTGATGTAGCTTGGTCCTACTTCCATAAACAGTACATAAAGTCCTCGAACTGCGTGTGCTGAATTGTGCCTGACCCCTCAAGCCTGACTCTCAATCCCTATTCGCCCCAAATCGCCATAACATCACACTTTCGCTCAAGACCCCAAATCTAAGCTTCCAAACCTCAAGCTACTAAATCAAAATTATGGCAAATGAAGCTCAACACCTTAACCCCTAATCTAAAAGACCTGTATGGGGCTTGCGATATTATTGGTCATCATAAAGCAGCTACTCCCCTCCCTATCCTAAACCCTAAACCCTAAGAAATTCGTAAGTAAAGCATGCTACAGATACCTCAACTCCCGCTTCGATACTGTGCGGACCATACGCCCCGCTGCATCCAGGCCGGCACTATCTAGAATGGGCAGTGCAGTGTAGGCGTCCCTTTAGAAGGATGATGCGGGGATCTACAGTGTTGTATCCTCAGATTTAGGCGGAATGGAACGCGACAGTCAGCTACTCATTGTTGAGGGTTTCGGAGAATCAAAAATGCACAAGATAATTGGGGAATGGAAGCTGGGTCGATATAGGTGCTTTGGGGGATTCCCGGGGCCCGCTTTGATAAATGAGGATCGAGTTTTGAGTATATTGTAGGATCTGGGGCTTCAAGGGCCCTAGACATTGAATGCATACATACATACATACATACATACATGCATGCATGCATGCATGCATGCATGCATATTTATGATATAAAAATGTTTACGACAAGACAAGTATAAGTAGAGTATAATACAATATAATATAGTGTAATGTAATCTAATATGTACACACAAGGGTTACTAGGATTATGTGGTTGGGAATGGAAAAGAAAATGGAGACTACCCCCGTATTCGGGGCTTAGGGTTTATGGGGATATGACCTCAATAATGCAGAATCAAATGGACAAGAAAACCCTAACCCATAAACCCAAACTCCTGAAACCCTAAGCCCTAAACCCCTCAACCCTGATACTCTAATGATAATGAAGCGGAAGCTTGGGCTCTCAAGCCCATAGTCATTGGGGTGCAGGTCGAACTTCGGCGAGATGTTCTACATTTGTAGCGGCTTCCAGGGACGACAGAGCATCGCATCAGAGGCGCAGAGATCTTACTTTGAATTCATGCAGCGTGTACCCAGACCCCCTAAAGGATCTAAAGCATGGAACCCCTTAATAATCCCCTGGGTTCCCCAATGTAGTAATATAGCCTTTTTTGGCGGGTTCTATTGTTTGGATCCTTTAGGGGGTCTGGGTAAGACCGTAGGAATAGCCTTCATGACTCAGATTTAGGACATGGCTGGGTGGGAGTAAGCAAGCAGCGAGTTCCAGGTTGAAGCTCATAAACATGCAAGTTTCCTCAAATTTGGTGGGTTTAGGGTTTTCAGGGTTTAGGGCTCATATAGGGTTTGGGTTTTCAGGGTTTAGGGTTTGGGGTCCTTCAACCGTTAAGGTTGCAGCTATTTGCAGGTAGATTGGACATGGGGGTCCTACCTAGGCCATCCGCCACAATGATTGCTGCACAGATTTTGCAGCGAAGGGTAGTTAAAGGCAATTGTTATGGGCATTTGGGAAGTCTAGGTAAGCAGTTTGATTCCTTTGCCCACTGTTGGATTGCAATGTTTGAGCATTATTCTCCAAATATGCGTAGTCCCCTTATGGCCCTGATCGAACTCTGGGTGGGTGTACCCAAGGGTTCAGGGGCACAGATCCTGCCACGTGCACGTTAAGAATTTTTTGGTTTGGTAAGAGTTTGCACGCCTTCAGTAAGTCCTCTTCGGCTTATTGTGAAAGCTCATCAGGTCCACCGTTGGCAAAATACTAATTGTGGTTTTGAGCTTGGGGGAAGTATCTAGCAGTTTCTCATGGATACGCCTACAGAATCAGTCGCCCCTGGAATGCGAACCAGTTCCCGCGGTCCCTTCAGTGAGAGTCCCCATGTAGAAAAAGTGCAATTCGAGCAGGTATTTAGCCCGGCCAAAGGGTTCCTGTGTAGGCCCGGTATATAGCATAGATAGGGGTCCGTCCCAACTGTTCAAAAAGGGACTTCTGATTTTGGGAACCCACATGTACCCTTGGCCTCGCAGAGATTGATACAGGTGCAAGTCTTGGGCAGCGACCTGTCGAAGTATGAGGGTACGGAGGTGTCTCTGCTGCGTTTGTCACAAAGTCCTGGGCTCCTAGGATTTAGTCTTCGGGATTTGGGGTGTAGGGTTTAGAGCCCTCAGAGAGGTTCTAGGAGACGGTTGATAATAAAACTCTTTCATGACCCTGAGGATGCTAAACTTTTTTGGAATTATGGTAATGGAGTTTATCTACATTGCTTCAAGTTGCTCTTCAATGGAAAGAGTCTGAATCTCCATTAAGCCCGGCAACATCCGAAAGCTAGACTCGTCAGAAAGAAGCTTCATTGCTCCAATCCCTCATGAAAGGATGGCTTAGTTAGCGGTACAGGCCCCCACCACTTCTTGATCCCTTCACCTGAATGTTAAAGATGCTGACTTCACACTATGAACTAGGCACCAGAGCAGCCCAGTCATTGAGACACACCTTCAAGCTTACGGGCAAAGGGGGCGCCTAATTCGAGTCAGGGGACAGCACAGTAGCCCACCAAACCAAAAGCTCCTTACCCAGCAAAATTCATTCTAGGAATCCTCATAGGCGAAGAAAGGCCTCAATAAACCCTTAGCCCTAAAGCCCAATATGGTAGTTCCCATGTTCTTTTCCAGTATTCCTATATTATAGAACCCTATATTACCCTATATTATCCCCCTTAACCAAGAGTATTGGGTGTTTTGATCATTCCAAGGAATGGCAAGGGGAGCTGCAGTGGCTTCGTGGCCAGGGTCTGCTTGATGAGACCGACTATATCCCTCCGGAGAAGGATCCAGAGTCTAAGACATGACTGAAAGGGTTCGTGTAGGCATATAGTATATATATGTATTCATTCAGGTGGCAAAGAAGACATTTACCGCTAGTATCCGCTTGTTATGTTGGTCTTAATCATCTCCCCGCTGTCATGAACCGTCCTATACCCCACACGCTATTCCGAGATGCTCCCAAACAGTGCCACTTCAGAACATGAGGAGTAACAGGGGGGCAAGGGAGTACTTGCAGTCTTGGGTTTAGAGAGCTGGGCCTGCGCTGAGCCACATGGGTAGGCAGAAGTAGGTGTTCATAGTTCAGTCCATGAAACAACAGTGGCAGGGGTTTCACGGAAGGGCACATTGGCCCAGAACGTTTCACACCACCCAGGCTTGTGTGCGGCAAGCAAAGATGTTCCGCTGGTGCCACTGTGCTGCTAGTTGCCCATAACATTGGTCTTGGCCATGTAGCCGCACTATATAACCCCTAGATAGCCCCATTACAGTAGTTTCCATGTTCTTTTCCATTATCCCCTATATAACCCCTATATATACCCTATAACCCCTATATACTATAGTAGTTTCCATTTTCTTTTCCATTATCCCAATATAACCCTATATAATCCCTATTAAACCTTACCCCATTATAGTAATTTCCATTTTCTTTTCCATTTCCATAAATAAACCCCATATAGCCCCATTAGACAACCCTACAGGCCCACAAGTTCCTCAAGTAGCGCTCGCACATGCCATATAGCCAAATAATAGGAGTTTAGGGCCCTTTAAAGGGGCTAAAGGGGGATATATATAGGGATATATGGGGAGTATATAAGGGTCCAAGGACCCAAATAAAAGGGTTTTAGGGCACAAATATTCTACTATTAATGGTATTTGGGCCCTAAAACCCTATCATTTGGGTCCTTGGCCCCTTAGGGTTCCATATATGCTCGAGGGCGGCTCTTATGCAGCCACTGCATGTGCCTTATAGAAGCCTGTGACCTTGACTCACTCGAAGCCCTAAGGCCTAAAGCCCTTCAAGCAGCAAAATCCAGAACCTCGAACCCAAAACCCCAAACCCTCAACCCTCATCCCTAAACCCTACACCCCAAACCCTGATCTCTGGATTCCGCAAGGCCACAGCAAACGTTTCGCATGCCTGCTACACACGTAGGAAGCACCCTGCTTCCCTACACTAGGATGCAAAGTGGCTCCTGCTTATACGATATGCTCTTAGCCCCTTTTGTTGTCAGACTATTGCAGACCAGGGAGCTCAAAGCCTGATTATTTTTTTTGTGGGGGGCTAGGGGGGGCCTCAAAAGTCTGTATTTTACCTGCTTTAAATGGACCCCTACTGTAATTTTTGGAACCCCCGTCAGGTCTACCTGGGCCCAGAAAAGGAGAGCTTGGCCACGAATCCTCTGAAGCCCCAATGCTACACAATTTGGGTTAAGGGTTTGCTACCTCCTCCCTAAAATCAAACCTAAAGAAGCCCTAATGATAGTTGAGATCTTTTTTGGGGAGAGGGGGGGGGTAAAGCAGGGTGTAGCATAGCCAATCCCATGTATAAACCCTAGACTCTAAGCAGTGGCTTCATGATACGACCCAAAAACGCATGCAGCCGTCTTCTTAGCCAAGCCCACTCTCGCAGCGTACGCTTTCTCCCTGCGAAGTCCCTTTGAAACGCAGGCCTTGGCAGATTCCAGTGTGACAGGTGTAGGGTTTAGGATTTAGGGTTACAGGTTCAGGGCTTAATTGTTATGATTATCGCTATGCGTACAGTACAGTGATTGCTTACCAACACTTTTACCATACCACTGCTAGTTTGTATCAGCTTTATCATGGCTCTTCATGTTATTGTTGTTATCATTGGGTCTTACAGGGTTTAGAGTGCGGGCTTGGGGTTTATAAGACGGCGTCTTTTCGGATTTATCTTGCGGCCTTCTAGAGGTTTAGGCTGGAAAACTCCACAGGGTTCGGAAGTGACCTTCGTCTTGACGCACATGGCTTTTCCGAGTGGTTTGAGATTTGTGTTTACGAGGTTCGCGGTTCAGGGGTTCTACCAGGAGTCGGTCAGATTTCCAGCACCCATCTGGCAGTAAGCCCATTCTGAACATGTTTAAAACTTGAGCATGCGCCTTTTCAAGCTCGATTGAAATGTGCCTGGTGCTTTGAAGCCGGAAACAAAACCCTAGGGATCCAGGTATACAAATAATACCCACATTGGGCCCTGAAGTCTGCATATATGACCTACATTGGGTTTTTTGGGATGTTTAGGGAAAGCGCTACAGACCAGCAAGCTGAACTTACCAAGGCCCTCTCATGCCAAGAGCCCTTATCCACTGATGATTTAAGACGGGTTCCAGTACCATTATTTCTATAAATAGAGGACCCCAATATAGACCCCAAAACGCTAGAACCCTGTCATTATGGGGACCTCAACAATAGTACCCTTAATTTTGGGAAACCCATTTTCAATGAGATCATCCTGCGGATTGACTTCCCCAATCTCCCAGACCCCATTCTCAAGTTAAATGGGATACCAGGATACCATGGGAAACCCTTTACCACTACACCCTTCCTGAGTACCGCTGTGTGCCACCCAAAGTGGTAAGACATCATGGTTAGGACGTTGAACAGCAGCAGACTCAAACAAAACAACGAAGTGCCCAAATGTCATCGCCGCCCCTGGATTTGTGTGGCCCACTTTTGTGCAAGACGCGGGCTGCTGAGCTCAGTGTCCGCAAGCACAAAATTGATTTGTTACTTATTCGGGATTTGGTCTTGATTTATGGGGGGTGATGTAGTGCGAGTTGTCAGTTTTGCGGGTCCCGCATTAAGGGCAATATCGCTACAGAGTAGGCAAGTGAACCTACTATGAGTATTAATAAGAGAAAGTCTAAGTATTAATAAGTCCTAAGAAAGTCTTAGGGAGGTTCCGAACCATAAGCTGAAGCGGTTTGCTATGAATCCTGACAGGTGTGTATTCACTTATGGAGGACTTGACGACTTTTTTCTCGCCACCAAGCCTTGACCCTAAACCCGAAACCCTACTAGGGTGGGGCTCACATCCCTTGCAAATTGAAAAAAAAGCTCACCCTTTTACGGTGAAAAAACGGAGACATTCCCCAACACCCAAAACAGATCCCTCCGTAACACATTTGTATATACTAGGCCGCAAAAGATCGAGGGAGCCCAACAGCTTTAGAAAACCTCAATCCTAAACCCGCACCTCGACACCATCAACCCACACCTCAGTCTGAAATTCATTGGTCTTTCAGAGGGGGTGGAGGAGGGGATGTGGGTGCTATATTTGGGTACAGGATTTCATAGGGATTCTCAGAGGGATTCGCTCCCCCCACCCCCTTAAGCACCAGTAAGGCAACCCAAAACCCCAAAGCCTATAGTCCCCCCGTAAGTAGGTAGAATATGAAATTATACACTATTATATTACGAGCCCCCATATATTCCATATTCTATCCACCTAATGGGGACTATAAACTAGGCATGGCGCGTAGTTCCGGACGACGCGGAGTTGCCGTAGTGGCCCTTGCGGTCGCAGTGCTGCGGTAAGAGACCCAGCTCTGGCGGAGATGTGTGTAAGGCTTTGGGTTTTGGATTTGGAGGTAATATAGTAGATTTTCGTATATTACAGTATATTCTAGTATACTAATATACTATGACATATTATAGTCTATTACAGTATATTATGTGATTTGCAGTTTTAGGGTTTTTGGTGAGTAGCTTTTGATTCAGTAGGGCAAGGGGTTCAGAGTTGTTTGGGTTGGGGTGTGGCATTAAGTGGATAGGGACAGGCTTCGTGGTCAAAGGGCTAGGGTCCCTTGCATGTTTAAAACGCACAGAAACTTCTTGGGGTTGGGGGGGGAGGGGAGGTAGTCTTGGGATAATATACGGTAATGTAATAAGAATAGTATTTATATATAGCTAGGGATATAATGGAACAGAAAATGGAAATTACTATAATGGGGCTTAGGACTTAGGAGTTTGCAGGGTGACTGCATTCCCTTGTAAGCCCGTACGCCTAAACCCTGAAACCTTGTAACTTATTTCAAGCCCTGCCCGCACTGCTAAACCAAAGCCCTAAACCCTTATCATCTGGAAATCTTCATCCCTAAATCCGACAAACCCTTGTGACCTATAAACCCGACTCCCTATATCCTAAACCTGACACAAACACTAATCCCTATAGGTCAAAAACCCTTAAAACTACAAACCCTAGCCCGCAAGCCCCAGAGTGTTGCTTACAGGTTCTGGACCCCTGCGTTCGAGCAGCCGGGCTTCGTGAACGGCCTGGCAGCTGTGTCTGCCCCAGGTCATTGATCCTGTCGGTACTTGCAGGCTTTACGGGAGATCACAGCTACTGTAGGCTGGGGGTTTTAGGGTTTAGGTTGTAGGGTTTTTTCAGGTTCAGGGATTAGATGAGGGTTTAGCGAATAATGGAGAATCAAATGGAAAGAGTGAAATATTGAATGGACACTAGAATTGAGTCGGATTTTATGGGGATTGCATTGTGGCGAATGCTGTTGGTATCAAAATACTTGCATGGCCCCAGTATAATAGAAGACGATAATGCATGAGGCGTAGCTCAATTAGGTCTTCAACTCTAAACCCTAACTTGGCCCCAGGGATTTAGGGCTCAGCCCTTCTTTTGATTGCCATGCCGTAACCCAATTCGGACGGAACTTGCTGGCGTTCGGGTTAGAACATCTTAAGTGGGAGTGGATTTCAAAGAAATCATCCTTATACAAGCTTCTATTCCAGCACCTGCATGCCCTATCCCCTTCCCAGCTCCGCTTTAAGGACCAGGAAGTCGAGTGTGGCTACTACGACAAGCTATAGTTTATGTCACTTTGGGGCACAGGGTTGGGCTTTCCGGGCCCTGGCTGGTAACCCGGGGTTTAGGTTTAGCCTCCAGTCCTGTTTCAGTTTGTGTTGAGGGCGCATTGTTTCCCTTTGACTGCGGGGCTGTTCTTCTGGAACCAGGACGGCTGCATGTTTTAAGCAACTCTCTCTGTAGTTCAACTAGACACGTTGAATCGCGTGAGTCTGCCAGGGGTCTGATGTTAAGGAGCTCCTGAAAGTAAGGGCTGAATGGCAGACGTCCTGCTGTGAGCCCCGAGTAATGTTTAGGTGACAATGATAAACCGCCCCCCCCCCCGAAACTGGTTTTGCGATTTGGGCTTCTGGAAGGGGTGGGGGGGGGGTCGCAATAATAAATGACGGGGACATGGGTAGGACGAGGTAGTGCAGCTCGTAATACTAGTAGGACAAGTA
>CAJNIZ010028835.1:22830-40051 GCA_905231905.1 Symbiodinium pilosum | reverse complement strand
GAAGCAGCAAGCCTGTAAACCCAAGGGTTCACTCAATCAGCTCATATGAGCTGCAGTCAACAGGCCCCTTTCTTTTCGGGCTTTAGGGTTTAGGGGTTTAGGGTTTGGGGGTTTAGGGTTTAAAGGTTTTAAGAGTTTTACGGGTTTAGGGTTTAATGTTTTGGGGTTTAGGGTTTAGTCTGAGCTACAGTCTAGACTCCTGAAAGGGGCTTATATAGTGGGTTATATAGGGGAGGTATCATAGGGGTTATTAAGGGGTATACTAGGACTTTAGACTATAAATAGCTTATCTATGATGGAAATCAAATGCGCAAGAGAATGGAAAGGAAGTGGTTGCATTTCTAGGTGTAATATTGGAGTATAGTACCAGGGAGGTGTAGGGGTAACATGGCCATTTTGCTCTTAGACCATGCAGCCACTCCCTATTAGGGCCCAAGTACTTACCACGAGGGGTACACGGAGGGTCTTGTCTCGAAAAAGAAGTTTTGATATTATAGTTGTATGAGAGGACGGAGATACCTAGCTGTTTGGGATCAGGGTTTAGGGTGCAAAACTAAGTGGTACGGTCCACATTTGAGTGGTTGGGGTCTTCCAACTCTGCTTTTTAGTTTAGGATGTGGGGAAACTGGCTACGGATGTATGGCTTCGGATAAAGGCTTTGCGGTTGGATACACTTCCTTACATGGAGGTGCTAACCCGACAGGTAACCTACATTACAGCCAACTTTGGGATAGCTATTTTGAACAACTACAATGTATTTGAGCGGGTATGGGGCTTCGTCCTAGGGACGCGGATCAAGGTTCTTGTTGCGTGGGATCTCAGGATGGTTTTCTATAGTGCCTCCAAGGTATCCTAAAAACATCCTCGACAAACCTTGATTCACATACAGCCCGCACATGAGCCAGACCCAGCTCAAACCTTGCGCCTGCCTGTTTTAGACAGGTACATTTCTTCAGGATTGGAGGCATCCAGTCAAGGTTCCTTTTGAAGAAAACTAGAGGCCTCAAGCCAGCCCTAAACACAAAAGGATGGAAGGCCTGCAGGCAAGGCAAGGCTCAATTTGGAAAAGCACAAGAAGCTTCGAGCCAGACCCAGCCCCAATCTTGCACCCGCCTGGTCTAGACGGGTGCAACAGATAGATGACAAGACAGGAGCGCCATCAGAGTTCGAGAGAACCCGCAGACGTTGAGGCGAGGGTGGAGCGCCGGCAGGGGTGGGATTACGCAGTTCCGGGCACGCGCCTGGGTCCTTTCAGCACCGGCGCGACGCCTCCATGAGACACCCTAAACCTTTAACCTTTAATCTGAATAGACCCTAAACCCTAAACCCTATAGGGGAATGACCAAGCCTAAAGCCACAACCCGGGCTGAAAGGATGCAAAGAAGCAGCTCGAGGAAGCCGGAGCAGTTGTGGAAGTGGCCTGAGCGCAGATCCATTGTCTTTCTTCGTGCGGTTTAGGGTTTGGGGTTCAGGGTTTAGGCTTTAGGGCTTCCAAGAACTGGTATAGAGGGTTTTACGGTTCCTTGGCTTAGATTCCTATGAGAAGTTGGGCCTTATAGCGCTCAGCGCATGAAGTTTTCACCTCCAGCCGTCCTGTCCAAAGTGCTACAGTGATCATGAACCACCTAGATAAGTGTACCTGGCAGTTTCTTGTGTACGCTTCGTTTTGGAAAGCCCCATACCGTTCCTCTCCTTAGAACATTATTATGGACGGCACCTGCTTTGCAGGCCTCTGAACTCAGAACATTTCTTTGTTGCGGAGAAAGAAAAAGCAGGTACCAAGTTTTGGGGCTTAGGGTTTGGGTTTTAGGGTTTGGGATTGATTTTGGGTTTGGGGTTTGGGGTATATGGCCTTGACTTACCTATGTTTTCTTGGCAGCATGGCAATGATCCCGTAGCAGTTCACATGTCATTCAGCTGCCGTGAATATTAGGCTTATCAAGGCACCATTAAGGGTGGACATAGGGGCCCCTTTGGTAATTTAGTATAACCTGAACCCATGTCCATAATTCTATGGGGAAGTACTGATTGCCGGCCATGTGATCTTCTTTGAGGCTGTTCTATAGCCCTATCACCCATTCAGGGACCACTGCGTCATTCGTAGGCTATCACGAGTAGCCTCAAATTCCATGCAAGCCCCCGTAGGCCCATGGCAGGCTACTGGTCAGTGGGGAAGGAAGGAATCGTTTGCCATGGGTATGAGGAAGGCCCACAGGGCCACAGGGGTACTTCAGTTTCCGTTGTTGCGGTCATTCCCTCCTAGCGCCGGCTATTGATTGCAACCTGAGGACTGCAGTGGGCAGAACTTAGCTCTGCAGCTCTAGTATGGTCCCATCATCAAAAAAGTCCGGGAAACCTGGTATGGCGCTAGACACCCGGAGTGGGGTAAAAGCACGTGGAGAGGACCCTCAAGAGGGACCTATAATTTCAAGGAAAATTCAAGCAGGGAGCCTGACCACGTAAGGTGCATCTTGTGAATTGCTGCTAGAGTCTCAACTTCGTGGGGCATTTCTAGAGGTTATCCTTATGCAATCCCAAATAAACCCCCATCATGTCCTCAAGATCCTTACATATTCCCTGGGGTCCCTTTGGTTTTCGCTTTTTGGCGGAATTCTGTCCAAAAGGTAGGGGTCCCCTTTCCAAAAGCTGACCGTGACAGATGTTGGGGCACACAAGGGAGCCCGCCTAAGTTCGGAAATGGCCCCATCTCCTCCACATACTAGCATACACATCCCAATGTTAGCCCGAGTGACAGGTCCGCTTACTCATGACTACGATGAGGCATGTATGGAGCGCCCTAGGCTGTAAGCTAGACCTTTCCGGAAGCTCACCGTAGCACGACTTTTTCGCGCAATGGACGTGCAGCCTCCTGGTTGGGGCCCACAGCCCAGGAGTCAGGGAGGGGCGGGGGGGCCGGGGCGGAGGGCTGGAGTCTAGGATGTTGCAGTTTATGTGTCTGCGGATATCTTTTCAGAAACTTGTTGCATGGCTTTAGCCTGGATTTGGGAACTGTAGTGTTTAGGGCCTACGTTTAGAGGGAAGGAGTCGGGAGGGAGGAAGTTAGCTTGATCTTCCTCCTGTCTTTCTACATTACTGTTGATACTGAAAACCCTGCAGGACCAGAGTATACTATAGTACCATCTTTCCCAAAGCCCACAGTGTAGGGTAACTAAGGTCATGCAGCTTTTTTAGTATCCGCCGCAGTGCAGTTCTTTTCGCCACGTCCACTCCCAGGGACACTTTCGGCCTGCTTTTTTTGAGTCGCTCTCTAAGCTCGCAACCTTAATACCTAGACCCTGCATCTAGCCTCTATATATACCCTAAGTTAGGGACCATATACCCCTATTTAAAGGGTACAAGTGGGGTCCTGGTAGATACACGTTCATCCGCGAAAGCTTGCCCTGAAACTCTTGCAATGCTCAATGCTAATGAAGTCTGATGCAGTCTTCTGTCCACAGCTTCTGATGCTTTTCCTCTGGCTTCACGTCTTTACGGTTGACACCTGCTGTCACATTAGCTCAGCCCTTGGGTAAACCCTGAAACCCTAAACCCTACACTCTAAATCTTACACCCCTTACACCCTAAACTCTAAACTCTACAGCCTAAACTCACACGGGCATGCTAAACCGAAGGCAACGGGAGATGGGTGGGCAACAAAATTGGACAAATCACCCAGCCGTAATTGTGCCCAAGGTCCCCAAAAGGCAAGGCAGCTCCAGCTACATCCAAATTCTAGGTCCCATACAATTTAAGGTTTGGGGTTTAGGGTTCAGGCTTTCGGGTTTAGGGTTTAGGGTTCATGGTTTAGGGTTTAGGGTTCGGGGTTTAGGGTTTAGGATTCAGGGTTTAGGGTTGAAGGTTCCATGCAGGGGCAGAATGGCCCAGAATGCGGATCACAAGATTCTAAGCCATGAGCCGAAGCCTTCAACCCCAAGCCGAGTCTGAAAACCTGAACTTCATACAAGCCACGCAGTTTGGGGTTCAGGTATTGTACGGTATCAGGTTTGAGGGTCTAGGGCTTGGGGCTTAAAAGGTCAAGCATAAGCCCCAAGCCTACCCTGTAAACTTTGAACGCGAGCCCCCAATCCTAAACCCTAAACCCCTAGACCTTAAACCCTAAACAAAGCCTAAACTCTAATGAAGCAACCCCTCGGCTGTGCCTTTGTCACTGTTTCAGGATCCCACATCCTACACAGAAGGGCGCCTTCTACGTGAAGAATCAAGTTCGCGAGGCCTGTCTCCGAGTACCGTTTAGGGATTAGGATTTAGGATTCAGAGTTCAGGGTTTAGGGTTTAGCATTGAGGGTTTACAGTGAGTTTACAGTTTAGGGTTTAGGACAACTACCCCCATTATGTAAAATCAAACGGAAAATGACATGGAAACTGGCTTTGGTTCGGGGGTTGGTTCAGGGCTTGGAGGTGTATAGTCGCGTGGCGCAGGGTTTCATTTACAGTATTGCAATTTGTAGGGGCTTTGTTATTTGTTAGTGTTAATTGCATTCTTACTCTTGTTCTTATGACGGCGATCATTGTTACCGATAGTGTTGCTGTTGTTAGTTGTCCGTCTTGATCGCGAGCACCGTGCTTGCATATTCCTTCCATGGATGAGGGAAGATATCGCAGGTCCTGACTCTTTCACACAGCAGTAGAATTTTCGCGCGGCGCCTCCGCGGCCCGCGCCCTGCGGACCCTAATACAACCCTATACATAAACTCTAGATATCCCCTTTAAAGGTTTGGGAAATTGCCATATTCCGACTCTGGGAGGTTGCGCGGCCCTGCCGCGGGAAGTACGATGGAGAGCCCTGGTCTGGAGTTGGGTTTGGTTCAAGGATGTAGCGGGTAGCGTTTAGGGTTCAGAGTTTAGGGTTTGAGGGTTTGAGGATTTAGGGTTTAAGCTAAAGGATTTACGGTTTAAGGTTTACGGTTTAAGGGTTTAGGGTTGAGATTTTCTGAAAAAATGGGTCATATCTGGTTATAGATTGTATTACGGCGCCTATTATTTAGGGGTACGAAATGGGACCCTGATTTTGTGAACTACCCTAGCGTTTTGAAAATGATGGCAAACAAACTGTTATCCTGATGTATGGAAAAATGCTGGAAATTCATCGGTTTTATGTGGCCTTTTTCAGCAACGCACATGAATCTTGTTCAGGACGGGTTTGGTTGGGGCTCTTCATGGAGCATCACGTGCAGCATTTTCTGGGAGGCTAACTGGCAAGATTTGCACGGAGGCACGTCTGCAAAAAAAGCGGAAAATTAGGAGAAGAGGTGCGCGAGATGATCTTCAGTTTGCAGTAATGGTAACCCAGGATGTCTGGATTCCGGGCACACACGCGGCTCGCTACAGGGTTCCGGTTCATGTGCCATGCTGGCGGTTGGCAAGCTACATGGAGATTGGTTCAGAACCTTTTAAAGGCATTTCCGACCTGTCACAGAAGGCCGGATTGCTGTAAGCACATTCGCTGGCAGTCAGTTATCAAGAGCACACGGCTTGCGATTTCTGCGTGCAACGAAAGCAACAGTTTCGAGGGGTTTCTGATGCAGGCACCATGCTTGTGGCAACTAACACGCAGAGAGGGGTACGATCTTTTGCAAACAATTCCTCGCACACAAGGTTGTATTTGTCCAGACACAATCTGGTACCAGCTTGTGCATAGCGGATAATGGAAGCACCTACTTTCCAAGACCTCACTGGTGAAAGATGTGTTGCGGCAACAGCACTATGCTTAGGATCTCAACTGCAAGCTCGCCAGATCTTGGGTACGCATAGTGACTGAAGGGATCTCGGGCCCAGATTTGTCAGCGAAATGCCCCAAACCCTAAACCCTTAATCCTAACAGTGGAACGTTCTCATATATCCCCAGAGTTCCTAAAGTGTCCCATATGTCCCGGGAATCCGTACATCCCCAGATTCCCAAAAGTACTCCTATGTTGAGAAAGCCTCAAATCTCCACCCTAAACCCTACCCAGACCCTCCTATGTAGTTCCTTTTGGGTACTGCATCATAATTATTATCCCTTACCAAAAAACCCATAACAAACCCAAAAAGGAACTACATAGGAGCCCCTGGGTAAACCTTGAAGCCTCAAACTTCCGCAGTTGAGGTTTCCAGTACAAGCGAGCCGCCTGCCCCGTTGGTTCGTTGGGATGCCCAGGGGTTGAGGGCTTAGGGGTTCAGGGTTCCTACAGTTTAGGGTTTAGGGGGCTATAAAAGGATTATATATCGTGATATTACCCCGAAAGTTTTGGGGTTCAGAGTATATTTAGGGCTACTACGGTGTTTTATAGGGATTAGAGATATTACCCACGAGTGTTGAGCGTTTAGGGCTTGGGATTTATGATTTGGGTTTGGCGTCCCAGGGCTTATAGGGTTTAGGACTCAGTACTCCATACCTCGAGGTCATGGTCAAGTCCCCGAGGTCAAATTGGTTTGTTGCCCCAGGGCTCTAAATTGCGTAAAGTATGCGATGCTTGTAGACTCCAGGCCCCTACACCTTAAACCGCCTATCGACCGAGAGTCGAGCCCCCATCCCCTGTCAATGACTCGTTGATAGTCTGCTTTTGACGGGCCGGAAGGTTCCAACACTCCAATCGGTTTGGGTGTTAGGGTTGCTGGACGCATCCATATGGAAAGAGTTCTGGGCATAAACGAATGTACAACCACGACGATGGGCGTCTACTGTTAGGCTTACTGGCGATTAGTAAAAGAAGAAAATAGGGGCTTCCAGGGGACAACTATGTGGATCTATTCCTCCCTTCCCCCAAAACCTATAAGCCTTCAACCCCTGAATATTACCGTAACCCCGGATTCATTATACTCTACCCCCTAGACCGTTTGGGCTTTTGGAATGAGGTGTTCACAGGGATCCCATGGTTTCCAAGGTTTCCATTTTCTTTTCCATTCCTTCATTCCCAGCTAGTCAAAGGTAAGTTGAAGCCTTATGGTCTGGATGAATCCCCTAAGGGTCCAAGTACCTAATAATCATAATATACTTACCCAAAACCAATACTATACTTAGTATTACCCAAAACCCAAGTACCTAATTATTGGGTACATGGACCCTCTAAAATCCGCATTAATCCCACTGCATGTACCATCCTCTGAGGTGCATTGGCGAGACTCTTTGACGGCAATGGAGGCGTGATGGAGTCAGCTGAGGATGTGGGGTGTAGAGCACCAAGATGCTGGGCTCCATGTATGCACCAGAAATGGAGGCTGTAGGGTTTGGGGTTTATAGGGTTTGGGGTTTAGGGTGTAGAACCACAAATCTTGGCCAAGTTCTGTTTGTCCCGAAGTCCGTTTAAGTAAGTTTTCCCGAGGAGCACGAGTCGGTATGAATATACTCCCTATACATCCTCTGAAGCGGCCCCTAAACCCTAACCGCAGGTAACCATACTGTGGGGGTTCAGGCATTCCTCAAAAGATACCAAGCCATGAGATGCTGACGATGTGGCTTCATGAGTCCGAGGAGCCACCCGTGAAAGCTTTAGAAGCCTGTAAGTTACGGAGAAAATTCTTTCCTGATCCTTATGTTAAATTATAGTTGAGCTTACCTCAAACCGTTATTCTCATGATTTAGGGCCTCTACATACAATTCTTAAAGAAGTCCTGCATACTCCCAGCTGCCATTTCTTTTTCTAGGCTCTTTTCCTTTGATTCTCCCTCTTTTCAAAAAGGGTCCGACATTCCATTGCCAAAGGCAGAGAAACACCAGTTCCTCAAGCCGCCCTTCGGATCGACTACGCCAACGGCCCAGCCTGACTTTAGGATTAGGGAGTTATACAGGGGATATATTGGTATAATGGAAAATAAAATGGAAAATAAAATGGAAAATACAATTTAGGGTTTAGAGTTTAGGGCCAAGGCCCTACAGGGGGATATTGGGATGTATAGGGTTTAGGCTGAAAGAATGCTTTGGGAGGTCAGGGGGACCTAGTAAGTATACGTATAGCCCGGTCACCTAGAAACCCCGGTTATCCCCATTCGCAAGCTACCCACTAAGTCCCCCTGACGCTCCAGGTGGAGAATGGCATGTAAAAGAAATTTTGAAATCATATCGAAACTGGGACTATACCCCATGGTTTGTAGGGCTGATATTAAGAATCTGAATGGCCCTAAGTACCGTAAACTGGAGAATATGGTACATATGGTACCAGGGCCAGATTTTTGGTATCAGCTGTAGTGCTCTGGGCCTCCAACGTGCTCAAATTCGTTTTTCTGAGGACTGCCAGAAGTGTCTAGGGTTCAAGCTTTGTTGTGATGACCCCAAGAAGGGCCCACATTCTTTGAGATACCGTCTAGTGCCATCAGGAGTGAACAAATTGTCAGCAAAGCCTGCTTGCTCAAAAGTATAAAAGCGGGGGCTCAGACAGCAGATCCAGCGGGAAATTGTAGTTTTTGTAAGGGTGCAAGGACCCAAATTATAGGGTTTTAGGGCCCACATACTATTATATTATTGGTATTTGGGCCCTAAAACCCTATTATTTGGGTCCTTGGACCCTTAGGGGAACTACAATTCGTTTGAGTCGCCGAAGGCGACTTTGCCTCGTGCACCCGCACACCTCAACTCACAGCTAAGTGAGCCATACTCTAAACTCCTTAAAGAGGGATTATATAGGGGATTTTAGAGGGGACTACTATAGGGGATATTAAGGGGGATACTAGGAGTTTAGACAATGGCTCAAGTGTGGTTTTCCCAAACGTTGGGGGGGGGGGTCTGCTTGTGGTGTCCATAAAGTAGTGATCATCCTTTACTTGAGGCTGTATAAGGGGACGCTGTTTTCTGGAAACTTCCAAGCTCAAAACCATCATGGGCTATGTCTTTGGGCGCCAGGGTTAAGGGTTTAGGCCACTGGGCGCCGGTCCAGAAGCTGCCTCAGAACGACATTAATAAGGCTTATTTAGGGCTTACCTGGACCCCAAAAGTAGGTAAAATAATAGCCCTAAATCCTTAAAAACAGCCCAAATGCAATTATTTTACACACTTTTGGGGTTCAGGGTTTAGGGGTTTAGGGTTTAGGGTAACACAAGCTCCGAAGCCGCTCAACAATACATCCATACATCCTTGAAAGGGTTTAGGGGGTTTAGGGTTTAGGGTTTAGGGTCCTCTTAAGCGATTTCCCCCTCCCCTGCACAAGCACATTAATCCGGGGCCTGAACATTTGTTAATGTTAGAGGGGATTAGTTCTTGAAAGAATTTGATAGGGCTGCCTTCAAAATCCTCTTAATCTCCATGATTCCATGGAAAGCCAAGAATTAATCACGTAAACCAATTATCGAATTACATTAAGAAGTACTTTAGTAATTATGCAATTAAATATTCATGAAGTAATCCATTGAATGCTGCCCCTGGAAAATATGACGTAAACCGACGCCATGACTCGAGCAGATGCCTGATACCCTGCAACCTCCAACGTCAGATTCTAAACGCTGTCACTGAACCTTTGCAGTTCTGCAAAGGGGTATATATAGGGAGTAGATGGGGATGATTATAAGGATCCACTCCCCTACTCTCCCTTAAAAACCTCTACAATAAGCAACCCTCGACCGTGCATGTAAGGCTCACGCCCTGAAACTCTCGACTGTAAGCCAAGACTCATAAACCCTAAACCCAAGATTCACGAAATCTTGGGCAAGACCCAAGAGCCCGTCAGGTCGTGCACTCCAGTTGTGTGAAACACACACACACACACACACACACACACACGCACGCACACACACACACACACACACACACACACACACACGATTACCCTATTTCGAGCTTGAGGTGTAGTGGCTGAGGTCCTCATAGGGGCTTCCATGAGACTGCTATAAACCTTGTTCTAGGTAGCCTCAAAAGGGACCCCTAATACGAAAACTTTCTTCCCAGCCCAACCACAAATTGAAACCAGTTCGACTGCAAGTTTCGGATTCCAGGCCCGTGTGAACAACCTGCGAGAAGGCGACGTGCCGGCTCTTGCCAGCCCTGCCATGCTTTGACTATGATGGGGCTGTATTAGGATTTAGGGTTTGGGGTTTAGGGTTTAGGGTTTGGGGTTTAGGGTTTGGGGTTCAGGATTTAGGGTTTAGGGTTACCATGGGGCTATATCGTGATTGTATTGGGATAATGGAACAGAAAATGGAAACTACTCCAGTCTGCGTTGCTGTTCAGGAGCTTTAAGTAGGTTGCCACGATATGGGAGCATACTATGTACTATAGCCCACGTCATGGTAATTTAAGCTGCTTAACATGCCTCCGAAGGCCGAGCTGCGTTCACCAGGACGCAATCACACTTCAAAAGTCCAGCCCGTTTACCTCATTCTTAACCCATTCACTGGTAGGGCCATACCACACCAAACGACAAGTAAATGTACTCAGGCCCTCCCCATGACTCTGAACTCAGGGCCCCGCAGGGCCAGCAAGAGTGTTGTGCGCAGGGTTTGTTTTCAACAAGCTTAGCAGGTTCAGGTTTCAGGGTACAAGGTTTATAGGGAGATTTCCATAGTCCCTTTAGGGTCAAGGGTTTAGGGCTGGTGCATAGTCATGACATCTTACTCAGTCTGGCATCTACTCATATACCAGTCTATTCGTTTGCCTGCACGTAATCCGCTCGTAGAAGTTGCCCACTTCACATCGCCGCCCAGTCTACCTGCTCGTCCACTTCTCATATTGAGGAACTCAGACATGAACCTAAAGCCTAGAATTCTGAGCAATGTGAAGACCGTGTCTTTGTGTCTTCATGTGAAATTATGAGTCCCTGGTCCATCCTTTTGCCTCACTGAAGCCAGTCGTGTCAGACACCCACTTATATGACAGGTGTTCAAAGATGACAAGTGAACGTGCTGGTGGAGCGCACGACAGTCGCAGGCAGCTTTATGTACTCCACAGAAGGCTTTTTAACGCAGGTACTCTGACAGTGCTGCGTATAACCTCCACGCAGCCTCAGCTGCACCTTTCAGGAATATGTGCTCTACCGTAGTCTCTTCGGACTGCGTTCAGACGCGTCAAGGTTACGTATAGATAAGTGTTTGTCAGATCTGGCAGATGGATCCTCTAATATTCATGCGCTGTCTATGTCCTGAAATTCACATACCTGCAAAAACGGTTCAAACGCAAAGTCGCTTCAAGATGGGTAGGTTGCATGATGCTTTTGATTGGCGTTTGCTCGTTGAAGAGTTCAAGAAGGGATAGCTGAAGACGATAGTGGTTCCTATCAGTCCTCCTAGGGCCAAAGAGCTTCACCCTTGTTACCGTCACCAAAAACTTAATCATGTTGAACCGCAACATGTAGTCTTCTAAGGACCTGTCAGCATTCTTGCAAGCAGTGGCTATGTTGGCATGCAAAGCTTTTTTCGTCATTTTGGTGACGTGTGCATGTCTTTGTCGCGGTTGCATCCAAGTGGGGCGGCTGCCCCAACAAGAGGGCATAAATGGAACGTCCTGGAGCCTCAGGCGGGAGTATTGGGTGTAGCATGGCTTGTAGGCCATACGGGAAGGATCAAGGTTATCCGGCAGCACTCCAAAACCTAAACATCCAGATGGTTGCACATGGTTAGGAACATGCATCCTTGTCTCAAATTTACATTCAGGCTGCTTGGTGTTTGTGGCAGGGCGTAGTAATTCCTATTTACTTGTTAGCAGTGGAGGGAAAATCAAGCTATCACATTATTCCGTGGAAGTATTCACCCATAGCGGAAGCTTTACGAGCACAATTCTTTCTTCCTCATTCGAATCAGAACTGACATATCATTCTATCCCAAGTCCTACTCCGCAAGCATTAGAGACTGTGCAAGGCCCTTCTCGCCCCGAAGTGTTTCCTTGCTCAGTCTCCGCCATGAACAGGCCTTCGCCTGCTGCAAGACGACAGAACAAGCTTGCCAAAAACAGTCGAAGGTGTTTCAAAATTACAGTGCTTCGGGGGTTCCAAAGGCTGATTTTTTTTTTCGGGTTTTAAGTGAGGGGAAACTAAGAATTTTACATCGTTGCTGCAGAAAGGATGGTTGGATTTTTGTGGTGTCTGGGAATCCTTGATTTCCAGAAACCCCCACGCCGTCGCACGAGTTGGGTTCAGGGCTCTGCTCTTGGGATTGAAGGATTCATTTTGTTCGGTAAGTTGGAACAGAGTCTAAAGCTTGGTGATCTAAGTCGTGACTTTTTCCACCCTTCTTTTGTCAGCTTCATTGATGTAGTTTCGTTTGTATAAGTGTTTCCTTCGATCAAGACTATAGCATGTGTCCGTGAGCTATGGCAGCTTTCTGCGAACCCCAGACCCAATGGGAGTTTCTCACATGATCCCCTCCCTAGTCCTTATAATTAAAGGGAACACTATGATTTCTTTGGAATCCTTGTTCCTATACGATTTATCCCAAGGGCCCACTTAAGGAGTCCACAAGGGTAACCCAATTGTTGAGAAGCCGCCAAAGGCGAATAGGTGGACAAAACAATCGGCAAGAGCGTGGCAGAGCTGTGGTTCCACGTGTCATGTCCTAGCGCCTCTTTAGCATAGGGAAGCCTCAAAAGAAATTTGTGGGGCATTCATTCAGGGAGTGTATCGTGGAACTCGCAAGATCGTGCCCCAAAATGTGTCTGAAACAAAGCAGCATTAAAGACGAAAGCGGCTTTCAGCAACAGCTACAACGGCAGCGGCAACAGCAGCAAGAGTGGACAATGATGGAAAGCATCCGCATGCCACAACAATTGCTATAAACTCTCAGCCAGAAAGTGTTAGTGATGTCAGTGGTACCGTTGCACATTCTGGCGTGTGGGGAAATGCAGGAAATCTTACTTTGTTTGCTTCGGGAATGATTGGGTTTTATAAGTAATTCTGCAAACCTTTCGCGCTCGAGCCTGAAAACTTAAGCTCCTAACCTTCAGAGCGATGCCCCAGACCCTCAGCCCTATCAACTCCTAAAGCCTGAACCCGAATGCCTAGAGCATAAGCTCTATACTGGCCAAACACCAGGCCCTAAATCATCAACACTTGGAGGCTTTGTTGCGCAAGATTGAACTCACATGTCTGGCTGTCCGCGCCGCAGCTGCTGGCGCACCGAGCGCAGCTGAACATAATGATTGCCATGAAACCTGTTGTTATGACCACTTCGGCCATCGCCTTACTATTGCCAGTCCTGTTGCAAGTTCGACCATTTCTATACGATGCAACATTCAGTTAGTGATTCCACAAATTTCTGTTAAGATTCTAGTTACCTAAGTTGTTGTAATCCCGGTAATCGATATTGGGATGATACTAATATCCTTCACCACTATTCTTATGCTTAATTTAAGCAAGCGATCTGTTCGCATCCACATTTGGGGCCCGTTGAACTCATGAGTTGCTTTTTCGCCACGTCAACCCAAAGGGTCCAAGGACCCAAATAAGATGAGCTTTCCGTCCCAAATACCATTCATATTCATATTATAGTATTTGGGCCCTAAAATCCCATTATTTGAGACCTTGGATGGATCCTTAGGGCAATCTTAGGTGCACAGGTGCCATGAGGCTACGCCATTTCCTAAACGTCCCTGCCAATGCGGTAGCTTCATTGGGCGCCCAAACCCTTCCCTACATAACCCACAACATACCACTTGTATATATCCCTATTATGCCCCTATAACACACTCATACATCCCACATATAACCCCAAACATACCACTTATATGTCTCTATGCAACCCCTACGTAAGACCTATCCTTAAATATCTCCTATCCATATACATCCGCACACAATGCCTATCACTACATATCCCTACACAAACCTATAGCAGGGATTTTTGCTTTAGGAGCCATGGCAGCCATGGACCCACCGCCGCCACCAGCAAAGAAGAGGTTCATCGGCATACGATCACAAGGTTGAATTGAGTTCAGGGTTTACAGGGTTTAGGGTCTGTAGGGTTTAGAGCTGAGGGTTGTCATTATGACCTTGAGCTTAATAAAGTTACCATAACAAATGCCGGTTCTTCCCTGATGGTGACTCATCTTGAGCTCCTTAACAGTCACCCAACGAAGAAAACAACATGTTTCAAGCACAGCACGCTGTAGAAGAATCCCCGCACAAATTGTGTATCTCAAAGCGTTAGTATCCTTAAATAGGGGGACCCAACATAGGCCCTAGAATACTATAGTTATTATTGTGGGAACCTCAAAAAGGGATCCCTAATGTTGGGAATCCTTCAAATGGTCGGGATCCGCTTCGCTTCCAGGCGGCCGAATGTACCGGTGTTCACCGCTTTGGATGCGGGGACGCTGGGACCTTGGCTTTCACAGAGGATTGGTGAGGCTTCTCCAATCTAGGGGTGCTGCGGGATGTATGGAGATTACAGGGGTATTATTGGGGTCCCGATTAAGATTACAAGTTTTTGGAGTAGCTCTCAACTGGCTGAGTGAAACATGTTACACAGCCACGCTCCATGGCCCCATCAAAGCCGGGTGTCTCATGATCATGGGATCCCGAGCACTGGGCCCCAAGAAAGGGCCCCCCAAACGATTCTACCCAGAAAGCAAGTGGAGGCCCGCATGGAAATCTTCTTTGCAACTTCGTGCTTTGTGATATTGTGACAAGAGAAAGAGAATGCGCTCCCCCCTGCACACACCCATCTTGAGACGTTTGATGCTTTAACGAGCAATCCGGAATTCCTTTGAAAGTCACAGAAGCCATGAAACCCTTCTGGCTTCATATAGGTTTATATGTGGCTCATTCCAAAATAGCGGGCTACCCTTGGTACCCAGACATGAAGGTTTTGAGAAGCCTTCGTATGATGAGTGTAGCATCCATGCGCCACGGTTGCAGCATAGCCAACGATTTGAGAAGAATTCGTTTATGACTAGTGAACCCTAAGCCCTAAACCCTGAGCCCTTATGATCCCAAATCCAACCCTAAGCCCTAAACCCCTATAAACCCTAAGCCCCTAAACCCTAAGCCCCTAAACCCCCTAAACCTAAACCCTTAGGGGTTCCAAGTCCAGGCCGAGCCAGGAGCCAGTCACCAGTGAGCCTGCAAAAGAGGCAGGCAGCGGAGTCAGCACTCAACGGTCTAGGGTTTGGAGGGGTGGGGATGGGGTGGGTGGCGGGGGGGAGGGGGGGAAAACTTGTTGTATAGGGGACATATTGGCGATATATTGGGGATATATTATACTGGGGATATATTGGGATGATGGAAAAGAAAATGGAAACTACTATCTAGGGTTTTGTGAGGTTTGGGGTTTAGCATTTCTAGGGGTTTAAGGTTTAAGATAAAGGGTTTCGGGCGGGTTTAAGGTTTAGGGTCTAGAATTTAAGGTTTGGGGTACGTGGAGTGTAATGGAGAACCAGCTGGAAAAGAAAGAAGACAATCAAATTGGAAACTGGGATGAGGAAGGGGTTTAGGTTATGCAGAGAGTTTTGACATGTTTTGACTACTTTGCCAGGAAGGTGGGCGTGTGTTTGGGTCGGGGTTTATGAGTCGAGGGGATAGCGAGGACATCATTTGCAGAGCATCAGCATTGATCCTTGTAGAAAAGGCACCGCTGGGCTATCTACTGGATAAACCTAGGTGTAGGCAGGATTCTGTGAGAAATAGTAGTCCCTATACTACCCATTATATAGCTTCCGCTCTGTTTTCCATTATCCCTATATAACCAGCTTTGTAACCATGGTAATGCTGGTCAAACTGACACAAGAGTAAGGAAGCCAACTAGGAGTGTAGTAAGCAGTAGCAGCAAGAATTCCGGTTGGAATGGATGCGCTCTGAGGGTGGGTAGTTGGAACGGACGGAAGAAACAGAAACAATCCATCACTCTGATGACTAAAGTGAAGAATCTGGCTGTTTGTCAGTAAGGAGATGGCAAAGAAAATGGAAAATCCTTTTTATTGGGATGAAATAGGGGCTGCTATACAGATCGATTCTCCAACTTCCCACTAGCAGCCACGGAGGGTATTCGTTAAGGCGAGTATTCGTTTTTGTTCAAAAGCTTTGCGGACTGCTCAAAGGCACCAACGGCTGCCAATGGCACCAGCAACGGAGGCTCCGATCACAGGTCTAGCTTGTGTGGGGCCAGTGGACAAAATGGATTCTGGATTTCCAGCTTATCAGTGCAGCGTCAGTCAGAGTTTACGATTCGGGGTTTGGGATTCAGTGTTTGAGGTTCGGGGTTTAGGGTATTGAAGCACTAGTTTCCACAGTCTTTTACATTCCTTTATTCAAGAGTAGTAGGCTTCCTGGAAATCGGTGTGCCTTGTCTTAACGTGTCCTTTTAAGGGTTGGCAATCCCAAGGAAGATGGGTAACCATAGGAAGCAAGTAATCCCCAAGACAGCCTAAAACACCCTATTTCCCCCAAAAACCTACCCATCTTGGACCCACCCCCTTACTCTAAACTCTAAACCCTACAACCCTAAACCCTAAACCCCACACCCTAAACCCTAAACTCACAACCCCACACCCTTCCATAAGCATCTGTCAATCTGCAGATGTTCAGGCCAGCATCCTCCACCCGCAGCTGCACCCAAGGCCTCTGTTGATGCCAAGGTGGGTGGATTTAGGGTTTAGGGTTTAGGGTTTTAGGGTTTAGGGTTTAGGGTTTAGGGTTCATGGTTTAGGGTTTAGGGTTTAGAGCTTAGGGTTTAGGGTGAGGGGTCCGGGTTGTGTCAGCCTTGGATCCCACTGGGAGGTTCCAAAATTGAGGGTCTGTGTCCAGGATTCGAAGAGTTTTAGTGATTTTAGTGTTTGCATGAAGGTATATCATGGGGCACTTTTCAGTCAGCCCGAAGAACCAACTCCTCACCCACTTTTGCACTTTTGAAATTCTCTGTCGATAAAGACACACATAACCCTCCATGAGTTGTACATGCCCTTGCACACATTATCTCTGGGTTGGTCTCTGGGATACTTAGATATTTCCCTAATTGGTTTCATAAGGACCCCATATACTAATATTTTTCAAACGGTTCCAAAGGCCAACCAAGATCTTGTCTTGTGATCTTTATCTCTACATGGGAGCTTCCCACCTGCATAGTCCTTACTGCGGACTGCCTTAATTATCCCCGTTGAAAAGCCTCTGTATATCTGGGATCCCCAGGCTTTCCCTATCTGAAGAAACCCTATAGCAGCTGCGAGAGTGGAAGATGCATAATCCTAAATCCTCAACCCTAAACCCCTAGACCCTAAACCCTAAGCCCTAAACCCTAAATCCCTACAACCCTAGACCCTAAATCCTGGTTGTGGAATGGAGGCAATGGCCCGTGGCAAGGTCGTGAAGGCAGCTTG
>CAJNIZ010028835.1:0-17630 GCA_905231905.1 Symbiodinium pilosum | reverse complement strand
GCCCTCCATGTTAGTATAAAGAATTCTATAATAAAACAAAACAATGCTCACCTGAGGTATGGTCTAAACTCCTCAAAGACAGTTATATAGGGGACTATTTCAGGGAGTATTAAGAGGGATACTAGGAGTCTAGACTATAGCCCACCTGATGCAGGGTTTTTCCCCTTTGTTTTCTTTCAGCAAAGTTAAAGCCGCTAACTTCTTGTCCACAACAGTTTTACACGGGCCCAGCGTGTATGTGCATGTTGTAACTCAGTTCCAAGCTTCACATTGGAGTAGTTCTGCAGTATCTTTGGTATTGCCATGTTTGAGTTTGAGGGGGCACAGGTGGGACGAGAGGGGATAAAGGATATGCACGCGAGGTCCTTATGTGACACTCCTTTTTGGGTGGTATACTATAAAGCCACTGCCTAAAAGCATACCCACCCCAAACAAGAATCATGCGACATTAAAAACCTAAGCTAATTTGTTGTTCGTTGTCGTTATATAACAACCCCTTGCCAAGAACATCTGCCAAACCCCAAACCCCAAAAGGCACTGTCCGGGTGAGGGATGCCTTGATCTGGACCCCCCAAACGCATGCACATTACTGGCTTACCCTGCCGCTGTTTAGTAAGGAAGGAGGGATTCGGCTTTAGGCTCTTCATGCTTATGCAAATTCTGAACCCCTGTTGTACGATGGTTCCACGTCCGGATGAAATGAGGTTTTAATTGAGTGCAGGGGAGTGGGTCCGCCTGTGATCACAGTATACTTGAGAGTCACTGAGTTGATGCAGTTGCTCTAAATACTTGCACAGGAGTCTTACAGGAAGTATGCGATTAGTTTCCGCCAGAAGCCCCAGAATCTTTGAGACTTTTTGCACAGGTTTACCTCTCTCAGCCGTCATGGTTCTATAGTTTCCCCCTGCGGGACAACCACAACATACTTGCAGTATTTAGAGTATTTCGTCCTTGAGAAACAGTATTCAGCACTGAGGATGGAGTTTGTGCTTAGGCTTTTGCTCGCCTCCCAAACTGTGACCTTGGAAACAACGCTTACCATTTGTGAGTGGTTGCCAACCCTAAACCCGAATTCCAGAACTTCATGAGCCCTTTTCTATTTCATCTTCAACTCTTTCAGAGGCTTTCTCGCTCGCAGGAGACCCCGTATAATATAGTAGCTTCCATTTTCTTTTCCATTATCCCAATACTACGCCAACATTACCCTAATATACTCCTGTTATCCGTATATTCCCTGCTTGCCGAAGCCCACTTCGAGTGGCCCTAAACCCTGAACCCTAAACCCTAAACCCTGAACCTCTTATCCCAAAAAAGGTGAACCACCTCGGTCCTAGACCTCCAGCCCTGTGGTTTAGGGCCTACAGGGCTTAGGGTGGGTTTAGGGTTTATGGCTTAGGGTTTAGGGCTCTGGGTCTAGAAGGTTTAGGGTTTAGCGTTTAGGGCCACCGTGAACTGAAGAACCTGCAGCCCTGATTTGTAGACCCCTTGACTCAAGCCCTGCACCCTTAACCCCAGGTCAGCAACCCTCAACCCGAAGCCCCCTTCGTAAACTTAGAGCCCTATTGTAGGTGGATAAGCCCTAAACCCGATAAACCCTACACCCTAAACGCGGTAGTGGAAGATGACCTCAAACAGGCGATCGCCTTGCGGTTGGAGCCGCTGAAGCCAGGGCTGCCTGAGTACGAGAAGGCAGCCTTCTAGGGTTTATATGGGTCTAGGATTTAGGGTTTAAGGTGTAGTGGTTTAGGGTTTAAGGTTTAGAGTGGCTTTATAGGGGTTGTATATGAGGATATAGGAGTGTATATGGGCTGCGTAGGGGCTATAGGGGTTGTAAAGAGCATACAGTGATTTTATAGAGGTATATTTACACAGGGTTACCCATTAAGTCGAAAATCACATGGAACGTAACATGGAAACTGACAAAGGGATTAGAGGTTAGCGTTAGTAAGGGGTTAGATTTCAGGGTTTGGGGTTTCAGCTTGGGGTGTAGAGTGCAAGGCTGAGGGTCTAGCGTTTCGGACTTGGGGTTTAGAGTACCTGAACCCCAAAAGTAGGTAACACAATAGCGCAAAACCCCTAAACATCTACGTATTTTTGGGGTTCAGGTAAGGGTTCAGGATGCAGAGTCAAGCGCTTCGGCTCTTGGAGTTTCGCGTTTCAGGTGTAGAGCTGGGGGTGGGCTTGGTACTTAAGGAATACCACTCCCCCTGAAGGTAACCCCCCAGCGTCTACGGTGCTCAAAGGATTATATAGGGCTTAATTAACAAGGCCTAATAGGACTCTAAATCTGTGGCTGGTGGGGGTACCTTTGGGGGGATACTATTGTAACCCGAATTGGAAATCTCACACCTGGCCTTGCACTCCTTGTTGTTTCGATGGGGCCATATATAGCTATAGTCCACACTCCTCTAAGGGGGGTTATATAGGGGGATTACTTTATGGGCGATTAAGAGGAATAATAGGAGTTTAGACTTTTGGTCATATAGGGCTTCCATCTCAGGTTTGAGGACGCTGGAGGTTAGGGTTTCAGGTAGGAAGTTGGCAGGCTTAAGGCGGTTTACTGTTTAGGGCAAAAATGCTAGGACTTTTTGAGTTGATGAGGTGGGTTTAGGGTTTAGGGTTTAAGGGGGCGGGGGGGGGTGTAGGGCTTCGAGTCTTGTTTGCGGAACCTATTGCTTCCATGTGGAGATGGAGGTTCCAAAGCTGCTAACCAGTTAAGGATCCCAATGCCCAGTGTATGAAACATCTGGATTTGGAGACGTTTAATTACTAGGGTAGAGGCCGTAATAGGTAGTAATGTTGGCGTGTCAGGATTTCTATAGCAAATCAGTAGCATCATTTACTCCACGCCCTGTCAGCTTATTCAGCTCAAAACTCTCCGTTCGAGTGGTTGTCAGAATTAGGGTCCCTTTTTGGGTACCCTAAATATTTGGTGCCGTATTATAATAGGGATCCAAAAAGAGATTACTTTGACAACCACCCATTTGGCAGTTTGTCTTGTACGCCGAGGGGTAATGCTGATGAGAAGATGGAGGCTTGCGACCTCAGATATTGGCTATGGGATTCAACGTGCTTAGAGTTGGACCTGAAGTGTCGAGAATGCTCAAAATGACCGAGGTTGTGCTCTGTGCAGAAACTGCAGAAATCCTTAAGGACTTGGAGGTATTTGTTGGCCGCAATGTGTTGGTCATTGCTCTCAAGCCCAGAGGCCCCGGTCTCTTGTTTCAATACTGCTTTGCATTCTGCACATCATCATCCACCGAAACGCTGAAAACGAGGATAGGGCTGCCCACATAGGGAGCCTGAGAGAGAGTGTGCAGGATCTTTTGAGCTTAGGCCTTGACATTGAGCCCTGGAAGAACTTCATGCGCAAGCCTTCATGTGCGTTCCTATGATGGATGGTTAGCCGCAAGGCGGTTTGTTCAAGGCTCCGTCCTTGTGAGGGCGCATATATCCCCACACCCAGAACACACATCCGCAGGTTTTGGGTGAGCAGAAGCCCGGGCACTTAGAAATGTTTTCCGACCCTTGGGGTGCCTGGCAGGGTTGTAGATGTATTTTGGGGGTTGGAGAGAGTTCGAGTTTACGTACATTACATATAAAGGTGTATATACGTGTGTATACATCCCTGTGAACATGGCTCATCTTCCACGAGCTGTTACAAGCTTTAAGCACGCAGGCTACTTAATTATCGTGCCGGATTTGGAGGTCAGTGTTTGTTGTGGGTTCGGGTTGGGGCGGGACAGTTTCTCGGCAGCGGGGTGTTTAATTTAGGGGGAGAGGACGACTGTCCTACATCATCTGAAGTCCCCAGCTAAAGGATTGTTGCTTGATCTGTTTTTACCGTCAGGCCAGCTTAATTGTGACAGTGTCAGAAAGACGAAAGGAGGGTTGGGGGGTTGGGGTGGAGGCCATGGGGTTTCGGATCATGGGAGGCTGGCCGTCAACACTGAGATCCATGGATTGAACTTCACAACTTTTGGGACACTGCCAATAGTTTTCAATGTTTAGAGGCTTCTAAAGGCTCTCGATGTGTAACTGTTGGTAGCCTCCCAAAACGGGACCAGAATTTGACAACTAGCATTTCTACAACTTCTGCATCACCACCAGCCGCACCCTCATGCTTAGGAGTGTTGGCAGTAAGTGCTGTAGAACTCATGTAAATGACCCATTAGACTACCCCAACCTGGACACTCGGCATCCTTCCTCTTTTGCCTTATGTTACGTGTGTTCTACAAATTTCTGGTGTACATCCCACAAATGTAGGACATCCAGGGCCCAGGTAGACCAAACTTAAGCCCAAAATTGTGTTCAAGAGGGAAAGTCGGAACTTGGTCGTTCCGTACGCAGCCACCTACCTCACTTGCACCTTCTCAACAAATTTTCTTTTGCGTGATAGTGTAGGGACCCCCGCAATCCCTTCATAGCCCTTCATATGTACAGCTTTGGGGTCCCGTTCCGCCAAACAGAAAGCAACGATTTTGCTGGAGACCCCAGTTGCCAACCGGGCAAGTGTAAGGTATGTTTGGTTTTGAGCTTGTTCAGACAATATAGATCGCCGCGCTCGGCCCCTCCAATGGAATTCCACTTGAGTGGTATTTCATTTGGGGATACTATGGTACCCATTATGGAGTAAGATTCTATCCTCCTTTTGGGGTATAGTATTCTATATAAGCAATATAATCTTATTAGGTTCAACTGTTTCGAGAAATTCTGATCAGAGCGCAGAGTTGCGGAGCCATGCGCCACTTACAGATGGGCACTTGCAATGCTAAGCCCGGAGCCCCCGAGGGATACAATCCAAGCAGCCTCCTAAAATGAACTCCCTGAAGTAAAGGCCAGAAGTCTACCATCACTCGACAGGTGTTTTAAATGGCTCAGGTTTGAGGCAATGGTTTAAGCCTTGTAGAAACAACCAATTATGGTTTGACAGCCATGCAAAGGCAGACGGTATTCATCGGATCCAACCGCGGCAAGGCAAATCGAGCTTTAGAGGGATAGCTGAACCCCCAAAGTAGGCAAAGTCATAGTCCAAAACACCTTAAAATAGCCTAAAGGGCAATTGGCAATTATTCTTCATTCAGGTAAGGGTTCGGATTTGCATCTGCAGCCCGCGCTCGGTGTTCGGGTTGAGGAGTACAAGCTATGTGGCGTGACTTTGGGTTGGGGTCCAGTTCACATGCGTCTTCAAGCGAAGATGTTGGATCCGACTCAGGGTTACCTTGACTCGGTTTTCAAGTCAGACTACACCCATCGTTCAGGAACCCCAAACCCAGTCAAACCCCGCAACCCTAAAGCCAAACCCCCTAACCCCAGACCCGAAACCCTAAACCCTTGAACCAAATGAACCCCAAACCTAAAATCTTGAACCCCTTAAACCCCTTAAACCCCATAATTGGTTCTGACACCTGAAGCAGGCCCTTTCTTCCTCAAAATAGTCCATGTAGCTATGTGGGATTCCTCAAAAAGGGTGAGGCCCATGAGACCCTAGGGTTTAGGGTTTAGGGCGGCCCACTAGAACCTAGTGTTTAGGGTTTAGGTTTAGGGCCTAGAGATGTAGAGGGTTTATGAGGTCATCATTGGCCTCTGTATTAGGGCTTTATATACAGGACATTTTATCAGCGAAGCCCAGGTATACATATGTATATATATATATAGACACACATGCATATGCATGGGTACGAGGGTGTGTAATCATATGTACATATATATATATATATATGTACACACATGTATATTTATATACTAAAGGCGTAGGCCCCAACACAATGAAGTGAGACCGCTTTTGGGCATCTCAATATTCCTAGATGAACCATGTGGATGCCTGAAAGGCCTTCAGGAAGTCCTGGTATGGTTTGGGAAAGTCTTTGGTGGGCCGTCGCTGGTGAGGAGCTACTATCCAAACTTCAACAGTATAACAACGTGTGTAGAAGGAAATTTTTTTAGCTCCTCCTTAATAGATTGTTTGCCATTGTTTGGCCACGTTTCATGTGCAGGTACCCTCAAGAAGGCTTCACGCCCCTGTTGTGGCTTCGGGTGCAATACTTCAGAACCTCACAGATGATCGTGATTCCCTGTGACAGGGCTAACCCTCAACCCTAAACTGCCACAAGAAGGAGTTGATAGCAATCCCAGCCCTATGTCTGCACCTTAAAGCAGAAGTCTCGCGATCCTGAATCAAGCGAAATGCTCGGGACATTTTATGAGTGTTTCCAAAGATTCAGAGACGGCTGTCTGTGAGTCCTGGTTAGAAGGATTAGAGCGTATGTGGGTCCAAAGTCTAAAAGGCGATTCCAGAAATAGAGGACCCCCCATTACAGACCCCGATATACAGCAACAATCCCTATCTTAGCTAGTCCCAGAAGACCACCCCGATTTTTCGGGCACCCTTAAACGGGTCCAAGTCGTTGAGTTCGAAGTTGCGAAGCACATGCCCAAGACACTCTGCATGAAGGGAAGATATCATTTGGGCGGCGCAGAAGATAGTGTGTTTTGTGCTCCCCTCGCTTCAGACCCTCAAACGGAAGTTCGAAATCCAGTTTCAGGTTTTGAGAATACCTATAGAGCCAGGTAGATGTTTTCGTGCGTGACGAGTGCATCAGCAAGAAGCACACGTCCTTGTCCTTGGTAGGCGGGAGGCTCTTGCGTATTACCTTGCCCTACCCACTATGGACTGTGTCACGCGGATATGGTTGGACCACTTGTCACGAAAAAACTGACTTCTCCTGTACAGCGGTTTCGTGGCTTCGTATCTAAACAGGGCCATCAACGAAACAATGACAGTCTTCCTTCGAGCTGGGCGCTCATCCTCCCCCCAATAATGGCACCTCAACCCCTAGAAATTTATATTCCTAACATGGTTTGAATATATCTTAATGATCTATATATATATGCATCATTGTATACAATGTTCTATATATATATATACGATGCCACATTATATACTGTACTAAATGATAGCGTTTTTTTGCTTGTGGTGCATGTTTTATCTAGTACGGTGCGCGGTTGTGGTAGCATGTCAGAGATAGTGTGGGCCTATACCGGAACAAAGAACTGGCAGACCACTGCAATTATCTCCCTACTCGTAAAGCGTAATATGTTCGGTGGACCCCCCACCCTGTCATAGTGACTATAGGGGATATTGGTAACTGTATTGGGGTCCCTTATATTCCTATTATGCCACTATTACCGGGTGCAGGGTCCTCCTAAGTAATATGTGAGGCGGGGGGAGTTAAGGGTGCCAGACAGATCCGGGAGTTTAGGAATGCCATGCATTAGGAGGACCCCCCACTCTGTCATCGCAATATATTAGGAAAAATAATAGGGCCCTAATACAATCCTTATACTGCTTACATTACAGGGGGTGGTCCACCTAAGCCATACAGATCACACGGGCAACATTTTGTCTAGCAGGGTTGGTAGACCGTTGTGCTACGCAATCACGGCACTTCCAAATGCACATTGGGTCTCCGAAAAACAGGGGTTCCTTTTCGAGGGTCCATAAAATGAGAATGATAGCATATTTGGGCTGATATTCGGTTCCCACCATGTCTGGGAACTCCCATGCGCTTCTGAATGGTGGCATCAGTGCTGCAAGGGTGCTCAGGCGAAGTGGATCTTGATTTTCACAAATATCCAGCCAGTACAAAACCTAAGCCTTAACTGGGCTCCTGTCAGATAACGTACTTGGAGGGTCATGTGGACTTCGCGAGTAGGTTACTAAAGGGGATAGTTGGACTTATTGTATGGCTTATAGGGGTTATTAGCCTACTTACTAAGTCCAGATCCCTCCAAGTCCTTACAGCAACCTACACCATAAACCGGAATATGGTTAGGTAGTAAACCAGAGGGTCTCCTTGCTATGGTAGCTTAGCATAAGTTCCATGACAGTAACCCAGTTAACGCTGTGGCTCGGCAGAAAGGTTGACTTAAGTTGACGCCACGTGTCCGGCTGAGCATTCCTGATCCCAGCCCCATCTAATATCCGTCTGTTTCTTTTAGTTATTATGATGGATGGCACAAATGTTTTGAAGCAAAGCCACCCAGTTTCTGGGTTTATGGGGTCTCCCGTAAACCCTAAACCCATAAACCCTCTAGTTTCACATAATATACTGCCTTCCTCACTTTCCCACCTGAACAGACAACGTTGGGATACTTAGTGTGTGACGGGAAGGATGTTGAAACACTTTATTCCAGAGCGCCTGAAACCCTTGGCGCCCCAAACTTTGAACTTCGAATTTTGAACCCTGAGCCCTTCATGCGGTACACATGTGCGTGTAGATGAGCTGCCAGGCCTAGACCCGAAATTAGGGTTTAGGCTTTAAGTTGACAGCTCCACGACAGGCATCCATGGTGAACTGGCTCTTGCGGTCCTGGTGGCAGCCTCCGATTTTGGGTGTAGGGTGAGTAGCTTCGGCTTTACAAGGCAGAAGGCCTTGCTATGCTTGCATGTAGTAGCATGGGAAAAGGGCAGATGCCTCAAAGCATTTGCGCTGGCCTTCACAGAATGTATGGCCTAGGATGCATCGTATCTGAATACTCAAGTATTCAAATTAGGGCTTTTAGGGAACATGCATTTGTTCCACGAATGTTCTGGTCCAACAGTTGCGCCAAAGGAAGTAGCAAGCTCCTCCCGGTGGGTTTGTACGGAGGAGGTCTATGCGCCCCACCCCCTTGTTTTGGAAGTGCAAAGGTAGACGTGTTCAAGACTTCCTGCGTCAACAGCATGTGGAGATGACGGGGGATCGTGCAATTCTGGGTCATCGTCCTATGGCTCTCGGCAATCATCGCAATATTTCTTTTGGGCCATTAGGCAGGGTTACATCTTGGGAGCTACATGTCGGATGTCAAGATGCTCTGCGTGGTGGCAGTGAGATCGTGAAGCGAAGGGGGAGTTGTGTGGACTCATTCTACGACGAGTTGCTCAGTGGAACAGAATCCAACCCATTGTACATCCCACAGGCACAGAATATCCCAATCTTGCAGTCCATTATTACTATTACTGCTATTATTATCAGTATTGATATTATCATTATTATTGCTATTGTTACTATGGTTACTCTTATCATACACCCACAGCCCTGAACCAAATCCCTGCGCTACTCCTGGACCCTCAGCCCCAAACCTCCCAAAATCGGCTTTGCAGCATTCACGTGAGGACCACTCCACCAACGGCAGCTTCTTGAACGGGCACAGGCTGCAACAAGTTTGTTTCGGGTGATTACAGGGACTATTGGAGCATATTTTGGCCCATCATTCATGAAGTCTGATGGGGTACCCCACCTAATGCGGCCTACTGAGATTCAAGCTATCTCTGCAATGGAAATTGTATGGGTTTGGGGTCGAGGCTCGCCTCCCTTTGTTTCTTGAGTTCTGGTTGGAGTCAGTGGTTACAGAGGGCTTTTGAAGCTGTATGAGGTGCTAGCAAGTAAACTGGGCACTGGAGTGAATGAGGTTGCCTGCAGACGGCCGAAGATCACCATTTGCCCTGACATCCAGAAGAGCCGATCTTTGACATCGCAGTGCCTGCATTTCATAGCTCTGAGACCCGAAGATTTCCATAGAGTTTCATAGGTTCTCATAGGTAGAGGTAGAAGCAGGGAATCTCTGCAGTCATAAACTTGCGATTGTTCCTCTAGAGCGCTATCATTACGCATGAACATCCAAGAAAATGCGGAAACATGCAGAAATCGGTGTGTAGACAGTCTCCTTTTCATTTCATGATAGTAATTGCTGGCCTGACGGGCAGTCACCCAGAGATACCTCAGGAGAAACTGTAAAACAGATCAATATCGTAAAGCTCCGCCGAATAGATCCCGAATACCTGACTGAATCCTTGATATCTATGTGACATGCCCTGGGGAGGATCCGCAACAAGGGACCCACTAGCTGACCCGTCGACAGGCTGCCTGCTAAAGACAAGAAGTTCCGGATCCGCAATGGCGACAAGCTGACGCTGAAGGCAACGCGCCTTTATAGAAAGTCCTGCGATGTGGAATACCGCGCCAATGTCACGTAAGATAGTCAGGGATGTGCAGGGATACGAAGAACGCTAAGGAGGAGGCATGTAGGATTAAGATTCACTAGGTTTTCAGGCTTTGGGTCTTCCTTTTCAGGGTCCATGTGGGCCATCCTCTATGCTGGGCGTATAGGGATTACTGATTACTCTATGGAGACATGTCCTAGTCTTTCCGCGTGTCCGGAGCATGAGCACCAAACCCCAAACACAACCCCACGACCATGACATATATCCCGAAACCCTATATAACCCCCTTGTAGTAGTGTCCATGTTCTTTTCCCTTATCCCTATCTTACGCTTTTGGACTCCAAGACCTTGAGCAAATCGCGGAGCACTGGGCATTTTTGGCAGGCGCCAGACATCGAGGGAGATTATGGCTGGAAGGCATGGCCACATATCTTCAGGGGCTTGGGCATGGACCCTTATTGAGGAACTCTTCCAGTTTTGTAGGGGATTTCTGTAATCTACCTAGGTAGGTGAAGGGTATATTCTGAGGGTTCTATATGGCTCGTATAAGGTGCTGGGATGAGGCGGTTAGCACTTGGCTAGCTAGGGTCCCAATCCGAGGGAAGTGTCAAGGGTGGCGGAAACAAAGGCATGCAGAGAAGAAGTGCACACCTTGCAATTTTTTTAATTCGTCATGATGGGAGTTACTTGGAGGGTCATGGAAACTTAGCAAGCAGGTTATTAAAGGGGATAATCGGAGCTATTACATGGCTTGTAGGGGTTACTAACCTACTTACTAAGTCTCGAAGACCCTTCAGGTACTGTTGTGTTTTAAGCAGTGGTGGTAAACTGCTATAACTTAATGCGCACAGCTTTCTGTCAGAGGTTTCCTAGCTTGTCCAAGGCTTGCCTTGGAGAGGCACGAATCACGCAAACTCTTCCTGGTCTTCAGCGTCTGAGTTGTAAATTGACTGTGAGTGAAACTGAATTTGCTTTTTGCCTTGCGCTCTTGATGGAAGTAATCCTACCGCCGCCAAACTAAGCACCCATAATTTCATAAGATACGATACGTAGTCGTGCTGAGTAGGGGAATAGGAATGGATCCCACAATGAACGGCTCCACGATGATGATGATGATGATGATGATGATCCACCCATTCCATTCCTTGATGTCCTACTGAAGTGAGCCTAGTCCCTAAACCCAAACCCACTTAGACCCTAAAGCATAGTTTGGGGCTCGGGATTTTACAGGATTTTCTCCATCAAATTGTGCAAAAAGGTTGCCCTTGTCAAGGCTTAACGCAGGCAAAAATTCCTTCAAGCCCAAGGTAGATGACCCTAAACCCTAGACCCTAAATAGGAATCCGAAATCTGAAGAGAACCTAGTCTAGGATCCTACGAAGGCTCAGGAAGGGGCGTTGGAGTCCTTCATTTCGACCTTCTTGCAGCCAGCTGGGGGTGGGTGTTAATCGTCATCCATGGCCGAAACTGTGGTAAAGTCCCCCATTCCAAAAACCACCCCTCCAACCCCTAAAAACAGCACTTTCGCCACAGAGTACCATTACCTACTTGGGGAAGGTTTGTTCATCAGGGGGTGGGGGTGCTTCTTAATAGGGGGAGGGATTTCTAAAGAGGCTCATCCATTCTGATCTCATGGGGTGTTCACCCGTGGAACCAGTGGAAACTCTTAAGCCAAGAGCAAGATGTCTGACCCTGGTCGGCCCTGAACCCCTACCTTGACCCTAAAAGTCTGCCCTCAAGTGAGCTATATTCTAAACTCCTTAAAGGGGGTTATATGGGGGATTATATAGGGGACTACCATAGGGGGTATTAAGGGGGCTACTAGGAGTTTAGACTATAGCTCAAGTGTTACTGTTAGATGTTAATCTTCCGTCAGATATGGTTTCAACTTGTTTCATTGTCTCCCGAGCCTCTTATATACAACATCATATGGGAGTTTCCCGAAATAGGGGGACCCCAATGAAGACCCCCAAAATACGATAGTCCTTATTACTGGAGACCCCAAAATGGGTACCCCTAATTTTGAGAAACCCCCCCACATACAACATCATTTCCTCTGAATGTACTCTGGTTTCAACTTGGGCACACTTGTTTGGCTGACTCCTAGTGCATCTTGCAAAAGTGTCTTAGCCGATGTTAGCCATGGGGTTATATTGGGGTGGAAACTACTAGAGTATATTGGGGTTATATTGGGATAATGGAAAAGAAAATGGAAACTACTATAGTATATTATGGATTCCACAACTTTCATACCTGCCTTGCTGACTCCCATGCATTGCGCGACATCATCGCTTTTTAATGTAAGCTGGTTTCAACTGTGGATTACACGTGTTTCAAGCTTGGTTTATTGACTCCCATGCATCGTGGAACATCATAGTTGTTGAACGCAGGCTGGCTTCTGTCATGGGTTACCTTGGTGAGACATGGTTACAACCCGTTTTGTTTGCTGACTCCCATCCATCGCCGGACATCCTCATTTGTTAATGTATACTGGTCAAATTTGCTTTTCCTGAAATCCCACCATCCTGATCTACACACCACTGATCCAGACTCCCGAATAAAACGCCTGAAAAGGGACCACGTCTATCAGGGGCTTGGTCGTTTTAAAAGATACTTTCGTGGTGCTTCTAGGTAAATCCTGAGCCTTTGAAGCCCTACACCCTTTTTCCCTGCAGAGGTGGACTTTGGCAACACGGTGGCGTACTTCAGCAGAGCTGAATCGTGAGAGTCCGCAAACATCATGCTTGTAGGAGCTACCCTTCCAGGGAGTTTCGAGAAATTGGGAGGCCCCTGGTATACCCAATATGTAACACTCCTTATCATGGTGCCTCCTCAAAAGAGGCTTTTTTATTTGGGAGACATGCAATGTAATGTACGTCTACCTGGGATGCCTTGATCCAAAAGAAATGCGGTTGTTTTTATTTCCCGTTGAGAACCCAACGTTCCATTAATCCTGACGCAACACGGACCTCCAAGCTAAGAAATGCTGCCCAAAGGGCCATGCACGTCTAGCAGCTTCCCCAGCTACCCGAACGGAGAGCAGTGCTCTGAAATTTGATTGCAAGTTGTCAGACTCCCTAGCGGGTAGGCATATCTTGTTCTGGTGGTCAAAAGAAATTTCTGCCTTACCTTTCAACAACAGAACGACAAGTGGTAGCTGGAGGCATAAGGACCAAAGTGGCTTGGCCCACTGCAGTCCTCCTAGAGACATGACTCCGACCTCGAGGTCATGAGCAAGAAAAGTCGTCTGAGTTGCAGCCCAGCAACTTGAAGTTGCCATAATGAAGTATGGCTTAATTATTATGATAGCTGCGTTGAAGTTCCATAAGGCAGCCCGGGTTGCTCCTGCTCTGGGAAGGGGACGGATGAGGTTGTGCAGAGGTGCCAGCACAGCATGGTAGCTAGTGGAATCCCATGACTGCATGCTCAGCATATCTTATTTTACCCATCCTTGGCATTGCTTAAGTATGAGAACTGTAAAGGGGTACGTCGTGCAACTACTGCTTGGCATCGCAGTGCCGATCGCGTCAATCTACATTCTCGAGCATGTTTCAACCAGTCTGTGCACGGTGCTGACCTGATGCTGCAACTGTCAACGCAGGGGTTTCGAGCAAATACGTGCAAGATGCTTCGGCGCTGCGACGAGGTAAACCCTGCGCCGCCTGCATTATCCTTCATTGCTCGCTTAGGTGCCCGGTAGGATGCCAAACGACATGCGACTCATGACAGGCATGATATTATGTATAATATATTCTTCTTATTATTATCATATTATATTATACTATATTATATTATGTTATATTATATTATATGATGAACGAACGCGTATTCCACGGTATTGTGATTCCCCAATCTCTACGGAACAGAACTGACGAGCCTTTGGGCTCCAACATGCGCGAACATATGAGCTATAGTCTAAAATCCTTAAAGGGGGTTATATAGGGGATTATATAGGGAACTACTATAGGGGTTATTAAGGGGGATACTAGGAGTTTAGACTATAGCTCATATGCGTGCACAAGCAAGGGGACTGATGTTGCATTCCGCGTCTTGAGCTATCATCATGAGAAGCAAGTATTCAATGGTACCATGTGTTGGGTGCCAGCATCGCTGCCAGTACTCTAGATGCCTAGCATGTCACGTCTGCTCTGTACTTGTCTGTGCCTTGTGCTTGCATTTCAGTTTTTGCAGGCCTGGGTTGTTTTAGCTGTGCCAGCCACAGTGCCCAAAGTCTTTGGCCCAGCTTTTGGGCGCCACAAGAGGCATATGGATCCTTTTTGCAGCGCAATTAGGCAGCATGAAGCTTCTGGAAAATCACTCTTGGATGACCGCTGGGCGGAGGGTCGCTGCGAACATCTGCAAGTGGTTTGGGACGTAAGCCTGCCCGCCCGGCCCTGGGTCATTGAGGCACTGCTTTTGCAACGATTGGTGCGACATGAAATTTGGCTTGAGGCACAGGGACGAGTGGCGCAACAGGACTTGACAGACAACGTGCGTGCGGCGCACGTCTTCAGGCAGCAGCAATACTCCAGCAGCAATACCCCAGCACGTGCGACGCACAAGGTAATTTTGGCTGTGAAATTTCGAAGCTTGGGTACAAGGCAAGAATTTTGCTCAATTACTGGCCCCAAAGCTCTTTCTTTGCCCCTCACATTCAAAACCCTGCATTCACTTTGGTCCAAGCCATCACGCATTTCACAGCGGCAGAAGCCTTAGCCCGTCTAGGCTCAGGTCCAAGATTGCATAGTTCAGTGCCGTTGCCTGATATCTGCATTGGCCAGATTAACACATTCAAGCAAGCGCTCTTAAACCGCTTCTTCATACTCTTACGAAGGTGTTAAAAGTTTCACAGATAACGTACGCACTTTTGCTGTACTTGCAGGTGTTAGAATGTACAGGACATTCCAGGCTTCTTGCGTTTCATGACGCCATGGCAGTCAGCGACACGCAGATCCAGGATACCCAAGCATTGCTAGTTCCTGGACACCCCCATCCCCATGTGAGGTATAGTATATAAGGGATTATAGGAGGGGAATTTTATAGCGGCTATTGGGGGGATACTAGGAGTTTAAGCTATGGCTCGTGTATGGTTTACAAAGTTTGCAATGTTCGGACCATTATCCGGTCGAAAGAGCTGATGGCCACTGTGTTGTTCCATGGCAGCTTGTGAGGCTTATAGTCCCCCTAAAGTAGATAGACTATGGCTTTGGGCATATTATAATAAGATCCTCATTTACCCCATATTCTATCTACTTAAGGGGGACTATGAATCGGCATGTGTGACGTGGATCATTCAGAGGTGGACGATCCTAGCCACGGCGTTGTTGTACAAGCGCCATGACTGCGTTGCTGGCATAAATGAGAGGTTTCTTACAAGGAAGATGAGAATAAGTCTGTTTATAGGATGCGGCGGCGCTCATTTTCCTGAAGATGCCAGATATGCACCAATACAACTAATTGACACGTGCTGATAATATACAGCCTCACATTCAAAGATTGCAGGCCAAGTTTAGCCCTTCATACCCAATTTGAGGGCCGCCGATGTTGGGCAAACATGTCGCGGGCATGGGCTGGCAAAATGTTCGTGTTTGCTTCGCTCGTCAACTTGTCATGCCGATTTGTCAATCTTGTTCCTCAAGTTTTCGTGGGAAACGGCTCCCTGAAGCCGTGTCAAACCCGACAGCCATGCAGGGGACACTGCATCTCTCCTTTAAAGCCCAATTTAGTTGATGCCATCCCTGGCGACATTCTAGCCTCGTGTATGTATAAGTTTCTCATCGACACTTCTGTGGCGCCTTGGTGAGATTCAGCATCTTAGTTATCCTTCCAAGCGCCTTTTTGAGTCGGACTCTGATGTCCCTCAAGAACAAAGGCGTCGCGTTTCGGGATCGCGGCAGTAGCGGAAGTGTCGGATTCAGCCTGACGCCTAGCAACAGGCAACTTCATGCCAGATCTCAGCATGCAACAGATGCACGGCCGGCCAATACGTGACGATCGCAACCACGAGGCGGACAGACACGCTGGATGTGGTCAGCATGGCAAGCTGAGAGGTTGTGGATTTTTCCGGTAAGATTGTGGTGCCAGAAATGGCGATGCGGCCACGTGATCGGGGCTACGGCGGGTTTTTTCTCGGATGATGGCCGTTGCGCGGCATGCGACGGCAACACGTTGGAGGGTTGAGCCCGCGAGCGAGAACAAGAGGCGCGCAGCAAAGCTGGCTTATGCCCGAAAGCAGATGCACGGCTGGAAACACATCCCCTGAAAAAAAACTTTCGGTGAGTCAAACATGCAAATTCTGGTGTTCTGGCGCCAGCACCGGCCAAGCCAAGACGTGACAGGTTAACTGCGCTCCATGCCCCAATGCGCGTCGTAAAAACAAGCATTGCCAACTTGGTTTTGGCGTTTCAAAGTCGGACGGGAATATGTGAGGCATCGTTCCCTTATCCGAACTTGCCAAGGCAGGAAATGGATGGGCGAGGTTTTGGGAAATGAGCTTGGACCCACCCCACGCAACGGATTCAGTTGACAGAAGCGATGTTCGTGTCCGCCGTAGCACACGCATGCTATAAGCGGTGTACTGCAAGCAACACACAGTGTGTAATGGACATGGCCGAAAAGCTCCACATCACGAAGCTTGCAGTTGCGCGAAATGGACAGTCGCATGAATGCATCTGATATCCAGGACGTCAAACTCAAGGAGTTTTGCCCAATTAGAGAGCAGCATAAAACAACGCAAACACGCAGGAGGTGCGCGCTGGCAAGCAAAAAACGAACACAGCCTGGTTACCTTTTCCAGTGACTCCGCTGACAAGCGCGTGCAAGCAGAGGCTGTAAGCGACAGTGGTGCAGAGACGGTTTCCGAAGCACAGGCACGGTTCTGAGACCAACCAGCGGCTTGATAATGAAGGCAACGCGGCATATGGTGTTCTCTGGATGCATATATTACGCATGTGGCAAAGACGTTGACCTTTTTTTGCCACGAATCCTGCGTCATACTGATGATGACTTGCCGTTTCACAACACGGGACATTCAGAATGTAATTGGCTAGTGTTGAAATGTGATTTGGGCCCGTTTCTGACAACAAAAAACAATTTCGGGCTTCCCAAATCCAATTTTTCAAAACAAAATTGGGGCTGGCATGTCAGCTGCCTTTCACAGGAACATTTTTTTTTTTTTCGGTGATGCCTGTCCACAACTATCATTGAACAGTTCCAGATGGAAAAACTGGATGAGTAGCCAGCGTTCAACCCAAACTAACATGACTTTTGATGCGCCGACCCTGCACCGTGCTCGCTGATGGATTTGTTTTTTCCTCAATTTTTTGTTCGCACGTTTTCATAATCGTGAAAGCAAAAAAGGCCCATCCATCCCCCATACGGCACACGCAGTTTGGTTTCCTTCCGGTATTCGGGTGGAAGTTGACCATATCCACATGTTTCGTCGATGTTGATGTTGTTGCTGTTGTTGCTGCTGCTGTTGCTGCTGTTGTTGCTGTTGCTGTTGCCGTTGTTGCTGCTACTGCTGTTGCTGTTGCTGTTGCTGTTGCTGTTGCTGTTGCTGTTGCTGTTGCTGTTGCTGTTGCTGTTGCTGCTGTTGTTGCTGTTGCTGCTGTTGTTGCTGTTGTTGCTGTTGCTGCTGTTGCTG